>JASFAT010003955.1:0-17513 GCA_031353405.1 Baronia brevicornis
TCTTGTCAATATAGACCTATAAAATTTTTAATGTTACATCCAGTCTAACATTTGACAGTTTATTATCATATAGATTGTAAAAATTCATCTTCACATTTTATTACTTAATTTTAATTTTTTACGGTATCTATTTTAGTTGCAAAGAAAATGTCATTGGACGCACTTGCGATCATTGTGAACCAGGCCACTACGCTTTCCCAGAATGTCTTCAATGCACTTGTGTCCTTGATGGTACAGCTGAGGATGTATGCGATCAGAACACAGCTCAATGCTACTGTAAGAAATACGTCAAAGGGCAGGTGAGTAATATTTAACTCACAACTTATTTAATTTATGTATTAACAATTCAAGTAATAGGAATTTATTTAAATCGAAACAATAAATACGACTTTTTTATAGAAGAGATAGGCAAAGGGCAAGCGGGTCACCTGGTGGTTATCTACCACCTTGAAAATCTGCAATATTAATTCCACTACAGATAAATTGCCTAACTTAGGGTAAGGATGTGAATAATTGGAGGGAAAAAAGGAAGTATTGATAGAAGGAAAAGAAAGTAAAATAAGGGGAGTGAAATTGCGCCACCAGATCCTTGCACTCACCATTAGAAACGCGGTAACACAGTGAAATGCTACCACTTAACGTCGATATTCTAAATTTGTGGTATTTCTCCGATCAAACCAGCCCATTCGTGCTACCGTGGCTCTACCACTATTATTTGCTAACCTTAATGTAAAATTTACAGGCATGTGACACTTGCAAGGACGAGTATTTCAATCTCCAGCCAGATAACCCTGAGGGCTGTACTAAATGCTATTGCTTTGGTAAAACAACACGATGTTCCAGTTCGTATTTAACCTGGGCTGAGGTAATTACATTTAATACACTAAAAATATTTACAAAACTTGATGATTTTTTTTAAATTCAATAATTTAATAATAAGTTTGTAGTTCGGTATGTTGAGAGGATAAAATATGCTTGTGGTTTGTGTGTAGTGATATTTATCCTTTCTAGGTAAGAGAAATAAATACTCGATCGGAGGAATAAAATGTATAATAATAATAAATTCCTCTAAATTGAGTCGAAATAGAGAAGAAAACAATTAGAAATAGAGAATGATAAAAACCTCAAGGTTGTTACGCGCAGTCTTTTTTTTCACATCACATTGGTTAGTCATATGACAAAGTCGATGAACACCGACTTCATCGACATTGATCAGCCAATGTGATTGAATGCTTGTAAGTGAGTATTTTTTTTATGGGATAGGAAGGCAAACGAGAAGGTGTGTCACCCGATGGAAAGCAAGCAACGCCGCCCATAGACATCCTGCGGAAGCGTTATCGGCCTTTAACGAAAGTGTAGGCTTGTTTTTTGAAGGCTCCAATGTCGTGTCGGTTTGGAACACCCCTGAAGGTAGCTGGTTCCACAGAGTAGTACTGCGTGGAGAGAACTTTCTTGGAAAATGCACTTACTCGATTGCCACTCATCCAGATAGTTGGGATGAAACTTTTTCTTGTGGCGAGTTGTACATTTGTGGAATTCAGCGGCTGGAATTATTCGGAACATTTCCTCGGAGCACTCTCCATTGTAATATCTATAAAAGATTCGGAAAGATGAGATATTCCTCCGCAGTTCTAAAGAATCTAGCCGGTCGGTGATATCTTGGTCATCGACAATACGAATAGCCCGACGTTGTATGCGATCAAGAGCAAGAAGCTGATACTGAGGTGCCCTATCCCAGAGATGAGAACAGTATTCCATGTGCGGCCTGACGTATGCCTTGTAAAATTATAGGCGATGAGACGGCATGAAATACTCTCTTACTCTACCGAGTAAACCTAGCTTCTTAGACGCCAGTTTTGCATTATCTTCCAAGTGGCCGCGGAACTGAACACCACTCGAGATGTTGACGACAAGGATTCCGATATATGGCTTAGTGTCAAGGGTAGTATCTTCAAAACGAGGAGATACAACGAAAGGAGTCTTTCGTGGTAAACACGCAACTTGTGTCTTTTTGGGGTTAAATTGGACTAAGTTGTGCTGACTCCAATCTGAAACATAGTCTGATGAAGTCTGGATTTCATACAAACGTTTATTTTGACACTCTTCAACTTATGCCCGAGAAATGTTGGCACTACCGGTGTATCCCCCGTGCTATCGTCTGCAAAGCAACGCATGTTACAGATTTGCAACATATCGTTTATGAGCAGAAGAAACAGTAAGTATGTACGAAGAAAGTAAAGTACCCCACATCAGTTTTCATTTAGTTTTTCAATTATTCTTAATCTTACATTAAATTTGTAATCTAAGTTTTAATGTTTTAACACAGATCAACGGCATGAACAACTGGTATTTAGTAAACATCGAAGTTAATCGTACACTCAATATTTTTCCTCATACTATTGCTCCTAAAGTACTTAATGACTCTGTGATCGGCGCAGAACTGATCGGCAGCGACGAACATAATCAAAAAGTAGTGTACTTTGGCGTCCCAGATTATTACCTAGGTAAGATAATATTAAATTTATAGTTAACTTTCTGCCTCAAAATAACAATTTATAATAGCAAAGTTATATTTTTTTTGTACTTGCGGTCAGACTATAGAACGCACTGCTTTCGAACATTCGAGACTCCAAATCAGTCTCAATTTTTAAAAAACCAATTCGTTTTTACTAGGAATTTGGAATTGCTAGGAATGCTATCTTTCCTTACGCAATTAATTTTTTTATTAAAATGTTTTTGTATGTACTATATATTTCTTGTATTATACATATATACACAGCGGCACAATTACCTGTCCATTACTAATCTTATCTAAAATTTCGAAACAAATATATCTTTTGCCGGTTTCTGAAAGTATTAGTAAATAAAATTTACAAATTTTTACGAAAAAAGACCAAAGTAATAAATCTCCATATTTTATTGAGAAAACAATATTTTTGATAGAATGTCCTTAAGTTCTAAAAATTTACACATTCATTTTCATGAAAAAAATAACTTTTAAACAATAGATATTGAATGTAGCCGCCTGTAGCTCTAATTAGCTCCAACAAACGTTTTGATAAGCCATGATGTCTTGAACCTCTTTTTGAGATATGTTTTGCTACTCTTCAATAATGCTCTCTTCTAGCTCTTGTCTTGTTGTAGAAACTGGGATTCAATTCGGAACACGTCTTTTAAATTATCTCAGATGTTTTCTATCGCGTTTAGGTTGGGACTTCGAAACGGCCATGATAATCATCGAATCCCGACCTCATCAATGTACTCGTTCACGATTCTCGCTACGTATGACTGATTATTTCGCATTAGCAAGAATTTGTCACCAATAAACGATGCAAAGGGCATCAGATGTGCTTCTAAAACCTGTTGTACTTATCTTTCCGCGTTCACTCCACCTTTCTCAAAAATAACCAATTCCGTACGAGCCTCATAAGTAATGCCACCCCTAAACATTAGTAAACCACGTTCGTAACCCACTGTTTCCACAAGTGCGCATGGGGGTAAATCTCTATTTTTTGCGTCTGTACACGTGCTGATAACCGTCAGAACATTGAACAATATTATAGAAATGTCCATTTCTGCACAGATTTCTGTTTACATTGACAATTCACCGCCGAAAACACCGATTCTAGGATTTAAGTATTAAAAGACAATTCTAAAAAAGTAAAAAGAAATTTCTAGTCATCTAAGTGCCGTGCCGTAAAGGTGCCCGTTTTTTTGCAAAGGAAAGTTTAGTCAATATGGTGTTTTTATTTTTACTCTCGTATCACAGGTCAGACAGTGAATTTGAAATAAGTACCGTATTTATATTGAAATTTCAATTGTATAGTTTTACAATATTTTTCTGCGTCATAAATTATTAAATAAATAAATTTATTTTTGTTTTGTTACTTATCCATATTTAAATATCTGCATAATCCTAATAATTAGTTAATTTTTATAATATATTCTTATTTTTACTATGAGTACAGTCAATTTGATGTTGAATAATATATTTTAGGACAACGACTTACATCGTATGGAGGATATCTCGGTTATACGATTTTCTATACGTCAAGTGATGATGGAAACGCTGTTATCGAAGCTGATGTTATCATCGGAGGTGGCGCTAATGATTACATAGTGCACAATAGTGTAGAACAACCACCTTCATTAGTAAACTGGTTCCACGAAGTGAGGATAGTGGAAGACGAGTTCACAAACTTAGACGGCACAGCGGTAACCCGAGATCAGTTTATGAACATTTTAGTAAATGTAACCAGCATTTATATAAGGGCTACTTATTGGCATGAAGCCGTCACAACAAGGTATGTATTCAACCCTAGACTGGGAGAAGGCAAAAACAACCATGTTTAAAAAATACCTTCCTGTAAAAATACAAATATTTTATATACTTTTAATTTGATATTTAAGACATGTATGATTATACTTTACCAGGTTAATGAATGTTCACTTGGATGTTGCTGTAGAAGAGTACATTTCAGAAGGTAAACGAGCTGCATCGGTAGAAGACTGTCAATGCCCAAAGGCATATAGAGGATTTTCTTGTGAACATTGTGCTGAAGGCTATTACAGGTTAAGCTCGGGTCCACACGCTGGATTCTGCGTACCCTGTCAGTGTAATGGACACTCCAATGAATGTGATGTAAACACAGGCATTTGTCTGGTAAGTGGTTTTTAAATATAAATCTATTCAATGAGAACTATTTTTCATTGCCTTAAAAACTGATATTTATGGACCATGTGTTTAGAGGAATACTAACTTTACATTAAAAACGATAAAAACATCAATTCAGTCCTACCCTCTTACCGAAACGATTAAAACCACATCTAACATAATTAATTAACGAAACAGAAATACTATAATATGTACATTGTGATATTTATCACTTAGTTTCGTTGGTAGGAATGCGCGGACAATACAATGGGTGATCACTGCGACCAATGTATTCCTGGTTATCATGGAGACGCTACATTCGGCACACCTCGCGATTGTCTCATTTGTGCTTGCCCTATGCCCTACGCTTCTAATAAGTGAGTAATTTATATACGTACTTAATTAATAACATACGTTTTGCAATTAAGTTAACATATAGAAATATTTTTTTAAAATAAAATTTGATGTCGTTTCCAGTATAAAATAGGTTTATTCCATTTCTGAGTGATGGGCATCAGAATCCATCTGAATAATAAAAACTTATATGTGATGATGGAGCACCAACGTTGTGTAAAGAACAATCCCTTTTTACATACAAAACATAATCCCTTTTCCCTGACATAAATAATGGCTGCAATTTTGTCCTCACCATTGTCAAAAATTACAAAATAGTTACTCAAAGATGTTGACCTATATGTGGGTTCGGACTGATTATACTGGTCACAGTTTTCCTCAGTTTCAGCGACGGATTTACCTATGTTGATAAAAAAATCGTTTATTTTATTAATAGATGTCCGAGGTTCGGGTTCAATTGATAGCATACCACAGTATAATTGCCCCCACTTGTCCGACAGAAATCGGGAGCAGGTGTAGTGGTTAGGTTAGCGGAGCAAAGACCAGGGAGCGGTCGCCTCCCGAGCATATGTCCGAGTAGTGGGGATCATCCCCGAGGCACATTCCTACACCACTGACAGGGTGTAGATATCCCCCGCTCATTCGGGTTCAATTTGTAAAAGCTCTTTTGAAATAATTTTATTTTTAAGAGAATTTGTTAGGTTCGATAAATTATTAATAGGTGTTTGTAGTGCTTTTTATATACTATAACAATATATTATTAATATATACGATCACTTTAGTTTTATCTCAATATATTCGCTACTGAGCTACTGCTTGAGTTGTGTTAAGCTACTACTTTACTAATAAATAGTTTATAAATAAAACTTCTGTGTTTTTTAAAATTTAATATGAGAACAACGTCAATGATTCATCATTGACATTATTTTCACATTAAAAAAAAATTATATTCCAGTTTTGCCATTGGTTGCGATTTAAGCGAAAATGGGTCGCTTATTTCGTGCATTTGCAAACCCGGTTATGGTGGAGCGAGATGTGAATATTGCGCAGCTGGTTATTATGGCGTGCCAGAAAATATTGGTAAGTTCGGCAATTCTTAATTAAGATTAGTTGTACATAATTATAGAATTAACTTAAAAACGACATACAATATTTAACGTGCCTGCCTAACCTGAATTTATAGGTTTCAATTTTTATTGTATTCAAACATAGGTGATTACTGCAAACCGTGCAACTGTTCCGGCAACATCAACGTGAATGACCCAAGCTCCTGTGACAGCATCACCGGAGACTGTCTCAAGTGTGTCAACAACACCTCTGGTGCTGCTTGTAACTTATGCGCTCCTGGTTTCTTTGGTGATGCTATCTTTTCTAAGAACTGTACAGGTAGGTCAATGTAATCAAGCTTCGTATATAAATTATTACTGAACTGATATGACGCCTTTGCCCCATTTTATCTATTATTATGTACATTTTATCACTTTTTTAACTCTGAAATTGAATCGATTCTTCTTTTATAAATCATATTACCTTATTTATATCTAAACAATTTTTATAAAAATTAATGTTCATTGTATCATCACTTTTTATAATTATAAATAAAACGTGAAAAAACAAGTGATTTTATGTTCTTAATAATTTTTAATATAAAAGTGTTGTACTTGTATTTTAAGCAATAACAACAGATATGGTAAAACATTATTTTTTCATACTACATTTAAATTTTAAAAAATTGACCTTCTTTATAAAATTGCAGCCTGCATATGCGACGAATATGGTATGGAGCGATGCGATCCTACAACGGGCACCTGTGTATGTCGACCTGGGGTCATTGGTCAAAAGTGCGATCGCTGTGCCCCTGACCACTGGGGTCTAAACAGTGGTCAAGGTTGCACTCCCTGTGATTGTGATCTCGCATCCGAATCTACACAGTGTGATGACAACACTGGACAATGCAGGTATATATTTTGAACATTACACGGAGTATCTTGTGTCAAATGAAATCTTTAATTATGTATATTTATCGTATTCATATTTTTTAAAATATTTTAATATAAAATTCGCTGCCTTAAACATTTTCATAGTTTTTCAGCACCTTAAAAGAATACATGCTGGATGCACTGATCAACGATTTTTATTCCAAATTCAGAACTTTGAGCGATAAAGTCAATAGGTAGAATAATGAGGAGTAGGTAGCGTTGGGGTAGATTCGTTTAGTCTTTACTAAACTACATAAATGCTACCCAGCCTAAATGAATACTCCTACTGACTCCTTTTTCGAAATTGTCTCCATCCAACTCTATAATCTTTTTGAATTGATATATCCTAGGCAACTTTGAGAATCCTATCATCACTTTTTTAGTTTAAACCTTTTTTACTTGTTTAGTTCACCTATTTAAGATGTGCATTATTTGTCAGTGTTAAGAACTTTATAAGGGTTTATATATATAATATATAATGTACTTATATTTTAAACAAAAAGAAAATATTTTATTATATGTTACATTAAAATTCGCAAATAATTAAAAATATTTTTTTCTTAAGATGCGCAACAGGTGTCACAGGCAGGCGCTGCGATCAATGCGCCGCTGGTTATTGGAATTACACGAGAGATGGATGCGTCCGTAAGTATTAAATAATAGCCATTATTCCCTTTTTTCTTTATATCACCGACAATAATTCGTTTCTTTCATCAAGGAGTTATTCTTTTTTCATAATCGGTAGTATACCTGTTATAATAATCAAATATAAATTTATTTATTGTATGTAGGCATACTTCAATTATTTGTTGGAAAAGATGGCACTTAAGCACCCAGATTTCCTCGTTTTTCAAGTTAATCTATTTTTGAAGTATCATTAGCACACGCATAGACACCAAAAGAAATTGTTGTCTGAAATATTGAAATTAATCTAATATTTTTATTACATACATACACTGTGTTGTCTTTTAGAATTGTTATGCCACCATAAGTCATTATTTGAGCATCATTTATTACATAGGATGTAATGCGTGCAGTTTAAATTAATGATTGATACGACCTGATTTGTCCTAATTTGTATCGTGATACAAAGTTTTGTACTATAACATCAATAAAATATATGAGCTAACTATGATCATTATAAATTCAGAAAATACTACAAAAAATAATAATTATTCTCTTCTTATTAGATTGCAACTGTAACACTGGTTATTCCCTTGGATTCATGTGTAACGCTACCGGCCAATGTGAATGTCTTCCTGGCGTAATTGGTGAAAAATGTGACCGTTGTCCAGAAAGGTAAGAAATGATTTAAAACGTATATAATACCATAATATTCTAATATTAAAAATAATGCAATTTAATGATAAAGGGTACTTTACCTATCTAACTAATTAAAACAAAATATATATTAATGTTCTTAAAGAACATATGCACTATGTATGCTCAGAACATGTAGTCTCCACTTGTGTTTCTATGATATTATATGATACATCATATGTTTGGCTTCTCTTTTAGGTTATTTTTAATATAACTAACAATCAATATATCATTACAATTATTATGACTTATCACAATACAGGTGGGTACTAATACCACACGAAGGCTGCTTAGAATGCGACTCATGTACAGATGCACTAATTTTTCTCCATAGAAGACTTAAGTACCATGCTTTCTGACGAGAGCCTCGAATTCAAGGTATAATAATTTTGTTTTATTTATTTTGTGTTGAATGGCACCGTTGATCTTTTACACCTTCGTTGGTAACGATGGCTGCTCCTCAGTATTCAATTCCCATTGAAACAATCAAAGGTGCAACACGACAGCAGGAACTTTTAACGTACCAAGAGCCTTCAGGAAAGGTCGAGACTTCGGTTTAGACCAATCGGAAAGCGAAATGAGTATGTTAGAAACGGCCTGGTACACAACAACGTCTCGTGTAGCCGCGAAGTTTAAATCTTGTGTAGAATTTACAAATTAGTTTTATTTACATTATAACGAGATGTTTCCCGTGACTACGTTAACACGGTACGTCACGTGAAACATCTCGTTATAATGTAAATAAAACTAATTTGTAAATTCTACACAAGATTTAAACTTCGCGGCTACACGAGACGTTGTTGTGTACCAGGCCGTTTCTAACATACTCATTTCGCTTTCCGATTGGTCTAAACCGAAGTCTCGACCTTTCCTGAAGGCTCTTGGTACGTTAAAAGTTCCTGCTGTCGTGTTGCACCTTTGATTGTTTCAATGGGAATTGAATACTGAGGAGCAGCCATCGTTACCAACGAAGGTGTAAAAGATCAACGGTGCCATTCAACACAAAATAAATAAAACAAAATTATTATACCTTGAATTCGAGGCTCTCGTCAGAAAGCATGGTACTTAAGTCTTCTATGGAGAAAATTAGTGCATCTGTACATGAGTCGCATTCTAAGCAGCCTTCGTGTGGTATTAGTACCCACCTGTATTGTGATAAGTCATAATAATTGTAATGATATATTGATTGTTAGTTATATTAAAAATAACCTAAAAGAGAAGCCAAACATATGATGTATCATATAATATCATAGAAACACAAGTGGAGACTACATGTTCTGAGCATACATAGTGCATATGTTCTTTAAGAACATTAATATATATTTTGTTTTAATTAGTTAGATAGGTAAAGTACCCTTTATCATTAAATTGCATTATTTTTAATATTAGAATATTATGGTATTATATACGTTTTAAATCATTTCTTACCTTTCTGGACAACGGTCACATTTTTCACCAATTACGCCAGGAAGACATTCACATTGGCCGGTAGCGTTACACATGAATCCAAGGGAATAACCAGTGTTACAGTTGCAATCTAATAAGAAGAGAATAATTATTATTTTTTGTAGTATTTTCTGAATTTATAATGATCATAGTTAGCTCATATATTTTATTGATGTTATAGTACAAAACTTTGTATCACGATACAAATTAGGACAAATCAGGTCGTATCAATCATTAATTTAAACTGCACGCATTACATCCTATGTAATAAATGATGCTCAAATAATGACTTATGGTGGCATAACAATTCTAAAAGACAACACAGTGTATGTATGTAATAAAAATATTAGATTAATTTCAATATTTCAGACAACAATTTCTTTTGGTGTCTATGCGTGTGCTAATGATACTTCAAAAATAGATTAACTTGAAAAACGAGGAAATCTGGGTGCTTAAGTGCCATCTTTTCCAACAAATAATTGAAGTATGCCTACATACAATAAATAAATTTATATTTGATTATTATAACAGGTATACTACCGATTATGAAAAAAGAATAACTCCTTGATGAAAGAAACGAATTATTGTCGGTGATATAAAGAAAAAAAGGGAATAATGGCTATTATTTAATACTTACGGACGCATCCATCTCTCGTGTAATTCCAATAACCAGCGGCGCATTGATCGCAGCGCCTGCCTGTGACACCTGTTGCGCATCTTAAGAAAAAAATATTTTTAATTATTTGCGAATTTTAATGTAACATATAATAAAATATTTTCTTTTTGTTTAAAATATAAGTACATTATATATTATATATATAAACCCTTATAAAGTTCTTAACACTGACAAATAATGCACATCTTAAATAGGTGAACTAAACAAGTAAAAAAGGTTTAAACTAAAAAAGTGATGATAGGATTCTCAAAGTTGCCTAGGATATATCAATTCAAAAAGATTATAGAGTTGGATGGAGACAATTTCGAAAAAGGAGTCAGTAGGAGTATTCATTTAGGCTGGGTAGCATTTATGTAGTTTAGTAAAGACTAAACGAATCTACCCCAACGCTACCTACTCCTCATTATTCTACCTATTGACTTTATCGCTCAAAGTTCTGAATTTGGAATAAAAATCGTTGATCAGTGCATCCAGCATGTATTCTTTTAAGGTGCTGAAAAACTATGAAAATGTTTAAGGCAGCGAATTTTATATTAAAATATTTTAAAAAATATGAATACGATAAATATACATAATTAAAGATTTCATTTGACACAAGATACTCCGTGTAATGTTCAAAATATATACCTGCATTGTCCAGTGTTGTCATCACACTGTGTAGATTCGGATGCGAGATCACAATCACAGGGAGTGCAACCTTGACCACTGTTTAGACCCCAGTGGTCAGGGGCACAGCGATCGCACTTTTGACCAATGACCCCAGGTCGACATACACAGGTGCCCGTTGTAGGATCGCATCGCTCCATACCATATTCGTCGCATATGCAGGCTGCAATTTTATAAAGAAGGTCAATTTTTTAAAATTTAAATGTAGTATGAAAAAATAATGTTTTACCATATCTGTTGTTATTGCTTAAAATACAAGTACAACACTTTTATATTAAAAATTATTAAGAACATAAAATCACTTGTTTTTTCACGTTTTATTTATAATTATAAAAAGTGATGATACAATGAACATTAATTTTTATAAAAATTGTTTAGATATAAATAAGGTAATATGATTTATAAAAGAAGAATCGATTCAATTTCAGAGTTAAAAAAGTGATAAAATGTACATAATAATAGATAAAATGGGGCAAAGGCGTCATATCAGTTCAGTAATAATTTATATACGAAGCTTGATTACATTGACCTACCTGTACAGTTCTTAGAAAAGATAGCATCACCAAAGAAACCAGGAGCGCATAAGTTACAAGCAGCACCAGAGGTGTTGTTGACACACTTGAGACAGTCTCCGGTGATGCTGTCACAGGAGCTTGGGTCATTCACGTTGATGTTGCCGGAACAGTTGCACGGTTTGCAGTAATCACCTATGTTTGAATACAATAAAAATTGAAACCTATAAATTCAGGTTAGGCAGGCACGTTAAATATTGTATGTCGTTTTTAAGTTAATTCTATAATTATGTACAACTAATCTTAATTAAGAATTGCCGAACTTACCAATATTTTCTGGCACGCCATAATAACCAGCTGCGCAATATTCACATCTCGCTCCACCATAACCGGGTTTGCAAATGCACGAAATAAGCGACCCATTTTCGCTTAAATCGCAACCAATGGCAAAACTGGAATATAATTTTTTTTTAATGTGAAAATAATGTCAATGATGAATCATTGACGTTGTTCTCATATTAAATTTTAAAAAACACAGAAGTTTTATTTATAAACTATTTATTAGTAAAGTAGTAGCTTAACACAACTCAAGCAGTAGCTCAGTAGCGAATATATTGAGATAAAACTAAAGTGATCGTATATATTAATAATATATTGTTATAGTATATAAAAAGCACTACAAACACCTATTAATAATTTATCGAACCTAACAAATTCTCTTAAAAATAAAATTATTTCAAAAGAGCTTTTACAAATTGAACCCGAATGAGCGGGGGATATCTACACCCTGTCAGTGGTGTAGGAATGTGCCTCGGGGATGATCCCCACTACTCGGACATATGCTCGGGAGGCGACCGCTCCCTGGTCTTTGCTCCGCTAACCTAACCACTACACCTGCTCCCGATTTCTGTCGGACAAGTGGGGGCAATTATACTGTGGTATGCTATCAATTGAACCCGAACCTCGGACATCTATTAATAAAATAAACGATTTTTTTATCAACATAGGTAAATCCGTCGCTGAAACTGAGGAAAACTGTGACCAGTATAATCAGTCCGAACCCACATATAGGTCAACATCTTTGAGTAACTATTTTGTAATTTTTGACAATGGTGAGGACAAAATTGCAGCCATTATTTATGTCAGGGAAAAGGGATTATGTTTTGTATGTAAAAAGGGATTGTTCTTTACACAACGTTGGTGCTCCATCATCACATATAAGTTTTTATTATTCAGATGGATTCTGATGCCCATCACTCAGAAATGGAATAAACCTATTTTATACTGGAAACGACATCAAATTTTATTTTAAAAAAATATTTCTATATGTTAACTTAATTGCAAAACGTATGTTATTAATTAAGTACGTATATAAATTACTCACTTATTAGAAGCGTAGGGCATAGGGCAAGCACAAATGAGACAATCGCGAGGTGTGCCGAATGTAGCGTCTCCATGATAACCAGGAATACATTGGTCGCAGTGATCACCCATTGTATTGTCCGCGCATTCCTACCAACGAAACTAAGTGATAAATATCACAATGTACATATTATAGTATTTCTGTTTCGTTAATTAATTATGTTAGATGTGGTTTTAATCGTTTCGGTAAGAGGGTAGGACTGAATTGATGTTTTTATCGTTTTTAATGTAAAGTTAGTATTCCTCTAAACACATGGTCCATAAATATCAGTTTTTAAGGCAATGAAAAATAGTTCTCATTGAATAGATTTATATTTAAAAACCACTTACCAGACAAATGCCTGTGTTTACATCACATTCATTGGAGTGTCCATTACACTGACAGGGTACGCAGAATCCAGCGTGTGGACCCGAGCTTAACCTGTAATAGCCTTCAGCACAATGTTCACAAGAAAATCCTCTATATGCCTTTGGGCATTGACAGTCTTCTACCGATGCAGCTCGTTTACCTTCTGAAATGTACTCTTCTACAGCAACATCCAAGTGAACATTCATTAACCTGGTAAAGTATAATCATACATGTCTTAAATATCAAATTAAAAGTATATAAAATATTTGTATTTTTACAGGAAGGTATTTTTTAAACATGGTTGTTTTTGCCTTCTCCCAGTCTAGGGTTGAATACATACCTTGTTGTGACGGCTT
Organism: Baronia brevicornis; assembly: GCA_031353405.1. NCBI lineage: Eukaryota > Metazoa > Arthropoda > Insecta > Lepidoptera > Papilionidae > Baronia > Baronia brevicornis. Next base: position 13,735 of record JASFAT010003955.1, read on the forward strand.
CATGCCAATAAGTAGCCCTTATATAAATGCTGGTTACATTTACTAAAATGTTCATAAACTGATCTCGGGTTACCGCTGTGCCGTCTAAGTTTGTGAACTCGTCTTCCACTATCCTCACTTCGTGGAACCAGTTTACTAATGAAGGTGGTTGTTCTACACTATTGTGCACTATGTAATCATTAGCGCCACCTCCGATGATAACATCAGCTTCGATAACAGCGTTTCCATCATCACTTGACGTATAGAAAATCGTATAACCGAGATATCCTCCATACGATGTAAGTCGTTGTCCTAAAATATATTATTCAACATCAAATTGACTGTACTCATAGTAAAAATAAGAATATATTATAAAAATTAACTAATTATTAGGATTATGCAGATATTTAAATATGGATAAGTAACAAAACAAAAATAAATTTATTTATTTAATAATTTATGACGCAGAAAAATATTGTAAAACTATACAATTGAAATTTCAATATAAATACGGTACTTATTTCAAATTCACTGTCTGACCTGTGATACGAGAGTAAAAATAAAAACACCATATTGACTAAACTTTCCTTTGCAAAAAAACGGGCACCTTTACGGCACGGCACTTAGATGACTAGAAATTTCTTTTTACTTTTTTAGAATTGTCTTTTAATACTTAAATCCTAGAATCGGTGTTTTCGGCGGTGAATTGTCAATGTAAACAGAAATCTGTGCAGAAATGGACATTTCTATAATATTGTTCAATGTTCTGACGGTTATCAGCACGTGTACAGACGCAAAAAATAGAGATTTACCCCCATGCGCACTTGTGGAAACAGTGGGTTACGAACGTGGTTTACTAATGTTTAGGGGTGGCATTACTTATGAGGCTCGTACGGAATTGGTTATTTTTGAGAAAGGTGGAGTGAACGCGGAAAGATAAGTACAACAGGTTTTAGAAGCACATCTGATGCCCTTTGCATCGTTTATTGGTGACAAATTCTTGCTAATGCGAAATAATCAGTCATACGTAGCGAGAATCGTGAACGAGTACATTGATGAGGTCGGGATTCGATGATTATCATGGCCGTTTCGAAGTCCCAACCTAAACGCGATAGAAAACATCTGAGATAATTTAAAAGACGTGTTCCGAATTGAATCCCAGTTTCTACAACAAGACAAGAGCTAGAAGAGAGCATTATTGAAGAGTAGCAAAACATATCTCAAAAAGAGGTTCAAGACATCATGGCTTATCAAAACGTTTGTTGGAGCTAATTAGAGCTACAGGCGGCTACATTCAATATCTATTGTTTAAAAGTTATTTTTTTCATGAAAATGAATGTGTAAATTTTTAGAACTTAAGGACATTCTATCAAAAATATTGTTTTCTCAATAAAATATGGAGATTTATTACTTTGGTCTTTTTTCGTAAAAATTTGTAAATTTTATTTACTAATACTTTCAGAAACCGGCAAAAGATATATTTGTTTCGAAATTTTAGATAAGATTAGTAATGGACAGGTAATTGTGCCGCTGTGTATATATGTATAATACAAGAAATATATAGTACATACAAAAACATTTTAATAAAAAAATTAATTGCGTAAGGAAAGATAGCATTCCTAGCAATTCCAAATTCCTAGTAAAAACGAATTGGTTTTTTAAAAATTGAGACTGATTTGGAGTCTCGAATGTTCGAAAGCAGTGCGTTCTATAGTCTGACCGCAAGTACAAAAAAAAATATAACTTTGCTATTATAAATTGTTATTTTGAGGCAGAAAGTTAACTATAAATTTAATATTATCTTACCTAGGTAATAATCTGGGACGCCAAAGTACACTACTTTTTGATTATGTTCGTCGCTGCCGATCAGTTCTGCGCCGATCACAGAGTCATTAAGTACTTTAGGAGCAATAGTATGAGGAAAAATATTGAGTGTACGATTAACTTCGATGTTTACTAAATACCAGTTGTTCATGCCGTTGATCTGTGTTAAAACATTAAAACTTAGATTACAAATTTAATGTAAGATTAAGAATAATTGAAAAACTAAATGAAAACTGATGTGGGGTACTTTACTTTCTTCGTACATACTTACTGTTTCTTCTGCTCATAAACGATATGTTGCAAATCTGTAACATGCGTTGCTTTGCAGACGATAGCACGGGGGATACACCGGTAGTGCCAACATTTCTCGGGCATAAGTTGAAGAGTGTCAAAATAAACGTTTGTATGAAATCCAGACTTCATCAGACTATGTTTCAGATTGGAGTCAGCACAACTTAGTCCAATTTAACCCCAAAAAGACACAAGTTGCGTGTTTACCACGAAAGACTCCTTTCGTTGTATCTCCTCGTTTTGAAGATACTACCCTTGACACTAAGCCATATATCGGAATCCTTGTCGTCAACATCTCGAGTGGTGTTCAGTTCCGCGGCCACTTGGAAGATAATGCAAAACTGGCGTCTAAGAAGCTAGGTTTACTCGGTAGAGTAAGAGAGTATTTCATGCCGTCTCATCGCCTATAATTTTACAAGGCATACGTCAGGCCGCACATGGAATACTGTTCTCATCTCTGGGATAGGGCACCTCAGTATCAGCTTCTTGCTCTTGATCGCATACAACGTCGGGCTATTCGTATTGTCGATGACCAAGATATCACCGACCGGCTAGATTCTTTAGAACTGCGGAGGAATATCTCATCTTTCCGAATCTTTTATAGATATTACAATGGAGAGTGCTCCGAGGAAATGTTCCGAATAATTCCAGCCGCTGAATTCCACAAATGTACAACTCGCCACAAGAAAAAGTTTCATCCCAACTATCTGGATGAGTGGCAATCGAGTAAGTGCATTTTCCAAGAAAGTTCTCTCCACGCAGTACTACTCTGTGGAACCAGCTACCTTCAGGGGTGTTCCAAACCGACACGACATTGGAGCCTTCAAAAAACAAGCCTACACTTTCGTTAAAGGCCGATAACGCTTCCGCAGGATGTCTATGGGCGGCGTTGCTTGCTTTCCATCGGGTGACACACCTTCTCGTTTGCCTTCCTATCCCATAAAAAAAATACTCACTTACAAGCATTCAATCACATTGGCTGATCAATGTCGATGAAGTCGGTGTTCATCGACTTTGTCATATGACTAACCAATGTGATGTGAAAAAAAAGACTGCGCGTAACAACCTTGAGGTTTTTATCATTCTCTATTTCTAATTGTTTTCTTCTCTATTTCGACTCAATTTAGAGGAATTTATTATTATTATACATTTTATTCCTCCGATCGAGTATTTATTTCTCTTACCTAGAAAGGATAAATATCACTACACACAAACCACAAGCATATTTTATCCTCTCAACATACCGAACTACAAACTTATTATTAAATTATTGAATTTAAAAAAAATCATCAAGTTTTGTAAATATTTTTAGTGTATTAAATGTAATTACCTCAGCCCAGGTTAAATACGAACTGGAACATCGTGTTGTTTTACCAAAGCAATAGCATTTAGTACAGCCCTCAGGGTTATCTGGCTGGAGATTGAAATACTCGTCCTTGCAAGTGTCACATGCCTGTAAATTTTACATTAAGGTTAGCAAATAATAGTGGTAGAGCCACGGTAGCACGAATGGGCTGGTTTGATCGGAGAAATACCACAAATTTAGAATATCGACGTTAAGTGGTAGCATTTCACTGTGTTACCGCGTTTCTAATGGTGAGTGCAAGGATCTGGTGGCGCAATTTCACTCCCCTTATTTTACTTTCTTTTCCTTCTATCAATACTTCCTTTTTTCCCTCCAATTA
>JASFAT010001196.1:0-48265 GCA_031353405.1 Baronia brevicornis
AAGCTATTAATATATTTTTATCATTCTTTTCAAACAGAAATGGAATCAGCCGGTACTTTGCGGAAATTCATTATTATGTGGACAGTCAGAAATTTTACTTGGCTAAGATCCGCGACAAGCAAACAGAAATACAAAAATAATTATGTGTGTTTTTTAATGGAAGAAATGGATTTACGGGAAACTTAAACTATGGAACAGCCATTAGATTCACTTAACGATTGTCTTCCGTAGAGTCTACTATACCTGATGATGCTTCGTGTTGAGGTGAAACACGTGTCGTGTACATTGTGGAAGTGTTGGTGTATGTTACATATATCGTCACGCCTGTTTCCTGTAGGGTTAGTTTTCGAATGGATTTTAGCGGATTTTAGTAAAGTAAGGTTTGAAATCCCATCTTAATAAAGAATAACTGCAAACAAACGTATAAATCTATTAGTAAAGTATCTTTATTCACACTTGTGTTAAGGAAATGTATCACTGTTGTTGGAATAATAAGAATATAAGGCGGTGCGTCTTTTTTTAACAGCCCATATATGTCCCACTGCTGAGCACGGGCCTCCCCATTTCTGGAGGAACGGACATTAACCCACCACGCTTGTCCAATGCGGAATGGCGGGGTTACAAGAATCGGAATAAATGTTTGTAAATCCATACATATATTTATTCCGATGCGGAGATCGAACCCGCGACTATTGACTCCGCGGGGGGAGGGCCTCGCCACTGTGCCAATTGGTCGTCAATATAATATATTCTCTCTTCCGCTTCAAATTTCCTTTAAAATTGGAAGCGAGCTCTACCACTGTTTCATAGCGGTCTGAGTGGTAGCTTAGCTACCGCGCTTCGTACGGTGTGCGGCCGAGTTCTGGAGGCCCAACACCCTTCCCCACCCTCTACCCCCTCGACCTCCCATTCACACTCCCATAATGACACTTTCCTTAAAGGTCGGCAACGCTTCCTCACCGCCTATGGTGTTGTGGATGTCTATGGGCGGCGTTGATTGCTTTCCATCGAGTGACACGCCAGCTCGTTTGCCTTCCTATCCCATAAAAAAATGTATATTATTTATATCAAAGTTAGCTTTATGGCCTCACGCTCAAAGGAGCCGAAAAACAAATGAAGTTTTACAGGCCGTAACTTATTAGGCAATTGGGCGTAACGACCGGAAGCTCTTAACACAACGAAATTCAGCAATAAAGAGTCCATCTTGGAAATGTAAATGTGCCGCGATGGGCCATTACTGGCTAACGGGGAGGTAATCATTGTTAATGCATAGGTGGGATTTTGGGGTCGCGTGTTATTGAAACGTCTGTGGGTATTCATTGCAAATTTGTAATTGTAATTATGTTTTTCCATAGTCAGTTACTGTCGCGATGTGAGTCGATAGAATGGAAAGTTCAAATTATTTTTTTATGGCAATAGGCCATAACTGTTATATTATGCCAGGAGGAGGAGGGAGAGGTCTCCGGAATTTAACATCTCACCGGACAAAGCGCGGTAGGTAAGCTACCACTCAGACGCCGGTTTTCTGCGGGAGTGTGGTAGGTACTTTCCCAGGCTTACCGGCCCACTCATGCTACAAAGTATTCGTCTGTAGCGTGGCTCTACCACCTGCATTCATGTAAATAGTTCTATATACACAAGCAGACAAATCAAATAACGGTGACGTGGTTCGCCCTCCTCTTCCCACTCCCCCTTCGATTCCCACTCCCCCTCCGATTCCCACTCCCCCTCCCACACCCATAATTTAACTTTCCTTTAAGGTTGGCAACGCTTCCGCACTGCCTATGGCGTTGCGGATGTCTATGGGCGGCGTTGGTTGCTTTCCATCAGATGACACGACCTGCTCGTTTGTCTTCCTATGCCATAAAAAAAATATATTTGTGTTTGAAAACCGAATTTTACCACTGAACACCCTATATCATTACCGTTAATTTACAATAAGGGTTGTAATAAATATTATTTTAAAAACGCTCATTATGGTCAGTTTACCAATTGAAATATAAATGAAACTGCACAAAGTTATATAGTCGATCTTTGTGGGAGACAAAAAGTAAATCTGAAAGCACTCCCCGAACAAGAGAACGCGGAAACTAACGACGGATATCCGCCCACTTCCAACGATTTATATTGGCCCCTGGCGACTGTCCAAATTAGCAGCAAGTGCTGTGTAGCAGCAGCCTTGATCTAACGAGGCCGGTCTCATTTTGCTCGAAGTATTTTAACAACACACTCTCTGGTCGATCCTTCATGTCTGAAGGTCGCGATCACCAGATCTCACCCAGTGGTTCGTTAGTTCATCCATTTTATGCGAAACACGCCGTTTTCTTCGTGACTTTCATATTCAGCTTCAACTTAGAAACAATTGATGATACGATTAGAACAGCGTCAATTTTTTTTTGCCAAATAGACATACTAATATAACATATAAAGGTATATATAAGTGGGATGTTAAGCAAATGCTTAAAGGTATGCATGATTATAATTGGAATTAGATTTTTTTCTTTTTGTCTCCCAAAGAACTTATCAAATTTAATTATTTTTTTCTCTTCTTTATATATATATATATATATATATATATATATATATATATATATATATATATATATATATATATATATATATACATGTGAATGTGAATGTACACAACACGTGTACATTCACATTCTTATAGTGCTAGTGTATGGATTAGGAATTGTAGAAATTTTACTGATTTCAGTTATTGTAATAAGAAATAATATAATGCAATATAAAATTGTATGTTTCCCAAATAAAAAAAAAATAAAAAAAAAATTAAATATTATACTAAATTATATACTATACTAAACATAATATGATATAGACATACTAATATTAATAATACTGCTTTCTTCGTGACTTTCATGTTGATTTTCTTGGGAATTTAGTGCAGTGGTTTCCCGTTGCCTTCTGCACCGGTTGTTTTTTGGAGCTATTTAGACCCCAAAGCTCTCTGAAGCTTCTCGGTCGGGTGTATGATTATACTGCCATTGGTTTTTATTAATTTAGAAATACTAATATTATTAATAATAATAATACATAACAAAAGTATGTAACGAATTTTCGAGATCATCTCTGGGCAAGACAAATAGAAATAAAAAAGGTAAAGTAAAAAATGGATAAAATTATTTAATAAGAACCAAGTCGACATGTTTTTTACAGGGCAGTAGCATCACTTGCTAGCACTTATAATCACCCTGACGTTTTAATTACCCGACAAAATTAAGTAATATATTCAGTTATCGATATACATTAAATTTGGTGAAGAAAAAACAAATTATTTTTATGAAATATTAATTCAAAATGTCCTTAATATACACCAAAAATTATACAACAAAAAATCTTGCTAATTCAAATATACATCATTATCATTCCAATATGAACTGCATCCAAACCAACCTAATTTGGTCGCGTAATATTTACGTACGGGAAAAGACAAAAGACGTTTTTTCTCTTTCGCACGTGCTGTTGCCATACTATATGAATACATGCGTCTCATGCATAGTAGTAAACAAATACTACGAAGATGGCGTACAAATATTTGATGCATTTACAGGATTTCTTTGAAGTCCCATAAAACAATATTATTGTATGAACGCTATAATATTTGAATGTTACTTACTGACATACATATTTGTACTAACGCGAATTTTAATTTTCTCGGGTAATTAAAAAGTCACGGTATATATTATTTTATTTTGTGTATATATGTATATTTTATGTGTGTATAAATATATATATTTTTTGTATATATTTATTTATTTGTATTTATATATGTATTTCAAATTTGAATAATGACCGAATCGGAAGGTCATCAGCACGGCCTGCCTAGTGAGACCAGTAGAACCATAGTAGTAGCATAGTAGTAGAAGCATAGTAATGCTCCATCCAACTTCACCTGTAGATTTTCACAAATAAAACAAATATATATTTCTCTCACTACCATATATTTATTTTCTTAAAATGAAGGTTGTGTCGATCCGCAAGGTATACGTCTAGGTAATACAATGTTCGGATATATTGCAACAATTCGTTCGCACGTGAGACAATCACTCCTCCCTTTTTATATTTAGAACGTGAAACAATTGCGTATCTTTATCTTCTAGTTTTCCGTCAATTGGTTTACGAAGTTATAGAAAACTGTTGCTGAATATTGATTGAATTACTGACTTGCTTGACTGGTGAGTTGCTGACGGTCGTTTTTTCGGTAATATTTAGTTTAAGTTCCCTGTAAATCCACTTCTTCTAGTAGAAAACACACATTATTATTTTTCTGTTTTTGTCCTGGGATCGGTTTCTATTGGAGTACAAGAATGCCTTACCCCAGCTTGCGGGGCGCTGCTAGGGCTGGCCTCAATCCAACCTTGCGGCTCGTGGGATTCACTATGACGAATTTTAATAAACCTAACTTGTTAAAAAATGACGGCGACGTGGTTCGCCACCTGTCACGTCCTGAGAAATGAGAAGCAACTAACGGAGAGCCGTTTCGCTACGATGAATGTGAGAGGAAGGGTGGATAAAAAGATGGATGAGTGTGGAGGAAGAAAGGAAGATATGCCGGGATCGTAGCGGATGGAGATCTGTGGGTGTCTGCCTACCTCTACAGGAAACAGGTGTGACGATATGTATATGTAAAGATGCACACTTTGCCATCCGTAACGTACTGATTCCCACGATGGTGAAAAGCGACTAACGGAGAGCCGTTTCGCTACGATAAATGTGAGAGGAAGGATGGATGAAAAGATAGATGAGTGTGGAGGAAGTAAGCAGAGTGTGCCGGGAGCGTAGCGGATGGAGATCTGTGGTCTCTGCCTACCCCTATGGAAAACAGGCGTGACGATATGTATGTATGTATGTAAAAAAAATTGAGAAATTGAATGGAAAATCTTAGATTCTGTAATGATATATGACAGCAAAGAACCCTACTTTAACTTTTTCTGAACGTTTAATCGTGTTTATTAGTATGAGTAGTAGACCCATGTATGTAAAGATGCACCGCCTTCTTCGGCTTCACGCCTTCAAATTTTGCAAGTCACTCAGTGCAGATTGTCATATCATCTGGCAGGGGGCATCCCAAATTAATAAAACGATTGTATTGTATATGATTAAAAATGAATATATTGCCGACATGTTCTTTAATTGTTCCACAGAAACGGATGTACATATATACACGTATAACTGACTAGAATTTCGCAAGAGGTGGAAGCCATGACAAATTGTTCTGAAATAGCCGACAGTACTGAACCACTGTATCTGTCAGAACGGTCTCGTTGTTGGCTACAGACGATAAAATATATCACACTTTATGACAATTTAGTAAATTTATAGTGTAGTCGGGCCGTGTGGTTACTGACATAGAATATAACAACTACATTTCTTCCCTTGTATGTCGTAAGAGGCAATATGAGATTTAATATAGTACTGTATGTGTACTGATGTGGAACATCTTGGTCGCTTATTCTCCTACATAGTGCTGCTTCTTCTTTTTCTTTTTTGTGCTTTCCACCTTCAACCAGTCTCTTCTACCTTCAATAATAACTCTTTATAAATTGTATTTCTCGTTGCGATAAACGTTTCCAAAATATGCCGCTTTGCTCTTTTTGATTATTTTAACTACCTCTAAACTTTTGTTTATAATTTCCAAAACTCTTTCATTTGTAATTGTACCTGTTCATTTAATTTTAATATTTTCCGGTATATCAACATTTCAAAAGCTCGTAATTTATTACTTGAATTTTATGTACATAGAGTAGCATTTATGAAAAAACCCTTCTATCATGGCAGACGCTTGTGGTCACCAGAAAATTTAATAATTTTAATTTGAAACGTCTTATCATTATGTAGATGGAAATCAGCATTATATATATATATATATATATATATATATATATATATATATATATATATATATATATATATATATATATATATATATATATATATATATATATATATATATATATATATATATATATATATATATCATATCCAATTCACGGTCTGCCGTGCCAATGATTGTGTGGCTAGGGGCGAGCTTAGTTACAAGCGTGACGATCGTCCCGGTATAGGGACTTCCTGGGTATAGAGCCTTACCTCAGTATGTAGGGCTCTGCTGGGGCTGACCTCCATCCATGTGGCTCGTGGGATTCACTAAAACGAATTTAATATACCTAATTTGTTGAAAATGACGGCGACGTGGTTCGCCACCCGTCACGTCCTGATTCCCACGAGGGCGAGAAGCGAGTAATGGAGAGCCGTTTCGCTACGATTTTTTTCCTTTTTTTATTTCTTTATGTTTTGCCCGTTTTAAAGTGTTGGTTGACGCTCGGCAAATTGAGGTCGCAATGGAGGTCGATATTGCGCTGGAACCACTGAGCACCGGTGGCTCGGCGAATGAAGCGATTTTGTATTACTTGAAGTTTATTTATTTTTCTTTTATGCACGTGCGCGACGACGACACTGGCGTAGGAAAAGATTGGCCGGATTCATGTTTTGTAAAGCAGCAGCTTGTGTCAGTTTCCTTCGAGCGTTAATTAAATGGAGGAGGCGACCTAAGACAAAGGCCGCTTTGGATCGAACGCTTTGAATGTGTTGTAACGCCTTACTCCATAAGTTATAATATTTACTTACAGATTCTCACGAGAAGCGACCAATGGAGAGCCGTTTCGCTGCGAAGCATGGTAGCGGATGGAGCTCTCTGGTCTCTGCCAACCTCTTTAGGCGTGAATATATAAAAAATAAAATACATATAATTTACTTACATTTTCATTCGTGAACATACACACACACACAGTCGCTGTTAAAATAGCTCATTTGAAAATGTCGGACACAGCATCTGGTACTGAAAAATGATTCAAGTTTCCAGTCGTACGATCTCGCCTTTGTCCCTCCAACCTGCGTACCGCTGTCAACGTGAGAGAAACACAAAGGATTTATATTTATCTCACCATTTATTTAAACTGAGGGTCGCCTGTAACATACATATATATGAGTATTTGTATTTTAAATAGTTTTACATATCCACGCCTATCCCCCGCAGTGGTTGGCAGAGACCACAGAGCTCCGTTCGCTACCATTCATTACAGCAAAACAGCTCTCCATTGGTCGCTTCTTGCCCTCGTGAGAATCAGGACGTGACAGGTGGCGAACCACGACGCCATCATTTTCAACAAATTAGGTATATTAAATTCGTCGTAGTGAAACCCACGAGCTGCAAGGGAGGATGGAGGTCAGCCCCAACAGCGCCCTGCATGCTGAGTTAAGGCACCATAGTACCCGGGGAGCCCGAGCGCGGGACGGTCGTCACGCTTGCGACTAAGCTCGCCCTTAGCCATGCATCCAATTGGCACGGCAGACCGTGGATTGGCGGAGAGGAAGGGAAAGGATAGAGAAGAAAGGAAAGGGCAGGAACGGATATGCGGATTGGGGTTAACAAAACTCGGAATAAATATTTATGAATTCATACATATGTTTATTCCGATGCGGGAATCGAACCCGCGAGTATTGACTCCACGGGCGGAGGGCCACGCCACTGAGCCAATTTAAATATTAATTTTAATTTAGTCTGCAACTGGCAGGAGGTGGCGCAGGACAGGGCACGGTGGCGTAAGATCTGTTCGGAGGCCAAGATCCATTTTGGGTCGCTGCGCCAACAAAGTTAGTTACTTAGTTGGTATTTTAAATAGACTGCATATGATTAATGGAGTCAGGCGTTACTTTGTCGAAATCCATCACTATGTAGACAGTCAAAAGTTTTACTTAGCTAAGATTCGCGACAAGCAAACAATAACAGAAAATTAATAATGTGTGTTTTCCTGCTGGATGAAGTGGATTTATTTGGAAAATCGGCCATCAATTCTCCCATATCCCAATCAATACCCACCAACCACTATACACAACACCAAACACACATTATCACTTTTCCATCTTGTAAACGACACGTGTTTCGCCCCAACACGAAGCATCTTCAGGTATAGTAGACTCTACGGAAGACAACCGAAAAAGTCTTAGCTAAGTAAAACTTTTGACTGTCCATATAGTGATGGATTTCCGCAAAGTTACGCCTGACTCCATTAATAAGCTTAGCTAAGTGAAATTTATAACTGGATTTTCGCAAAGTGACGCCTGACTCCATAAATCTTATGTATATTATACAGGTTTAAAATTAATATATTTAGGTATATAGGTCAGTATAAATCAATGGCAGTGAACTATATCAATGACGATGTGAAAGATTCCGATGCGTTTTTCTAAAGCTTTGCTTACATGTGAAAAAAGACTGCAACATTTTTTTTCTTTTGAACTACTTTAACAAAATGGAGCGAGATACATTCGGAGTGCCGCGCAGACCCATAATTGGGTCATTATTTCCACCACAGTGGCGCCCTTCAGCAGTAAAACGAATGGAATTCGCGGAGCATTTAAACGCTGCGAGCTTTTAGCTAAATCATTCGCACGACTGTTGTTTTCGGATTGATAAAAGACGCGTAAATGTAATTTTTTTTTATATTGACTAATAATAACTTAATTCTGACATCGGACATATTTGTGTCCAATGTCAGAATTAGGTTTAATAAAAGGTAAAGGAATTAACGCATGCTTAATGATTATTTTCTGCCAATATTGAGAAAAAATTCTACCTTCGTGATGAACATGGTGTGAACATATGGCATCACGCCTCACATTGCTGGAGAAACTATAAAGTTTCTTCGGCGATACTCCCTGGCCATTCACCCCTCTGGATGTTACCCTTATAGATTTTTTTGTCGGGATACCTTTTAACCTTTCAGAGTGGTAGAGCCACACTGCAGAATACTTTTTCAAGAATGGCATATTATTTGTCTGTAGCACGAATGGGCCGGCTCGCCCGGGGAAATACCACACTCCCACACAAAACCGGCATCTGAGTGGTAGCTTAGCTTCGTTCGGTGAGCGGTAGAGTTCCGGAGGCCCAACCTCCCCCTCTCATAAAGACGTTTCCTTAAAGCCCGGTAACGCTTCTGCGCTGCCCGTGGCACTGCAGACGTTTATGAGCGGCGTTGATTGGTTGATCCGGTGACAAGCTTGCTCGTTTGCCTTCCTATCCCATTAAAGAAGTAAACACGAAGACAATCTTGGCACTAAGCCAGCCTTAATAAACCATATTTATATCAAATTATTTTATAATGTTATTCTGCAATAAGTTTAAGATAATAAACAAAATGAAACACGTTATTAATGTAGCTTTAGCCAAATATGTTATCAATAAAATACAAAATTTATTTCAAAGCATTATATTTATGCAAATTTTGAAATGTATTTAACGTTGAAAATCATAAATCTCTCGGAACAAAATTGCTCCGCGCACTCTGCGGAGTTTCGGGCGGGCGCTATTGTAATTTTCACGGATTATCTTCCATTCCAGAGTAAAAACGGTAAGCACTTAGGAATACAATCGAATTTTAAAAGTGTTACATAAAATAACATTCTCAGAAATAACGTACATACATATCGATATAAGAATGCGAAATCGCTGTAAATAACACAGATGTCATTATGTGGACAGTTAAAACTTTTACTTGGCTAAGATCCGCGACAAGCAAACAAAAACAGAAAAATAAAAATTTATTTTCTCCTGGAAGAAGTAACACTTCTTCCAGTAGAAACATTTACCAACCACCATCAACAATACTAAACACACACCATCACTTTTCCACATACTAACGCCTTTCTATGTGGAAAACTGAAAAAAACATTTTCCACAAAGTAACGCCTGACTCCATTAATAACCGACCGATTTAAACAACATTAAAAAAAATTAGTTATACTATCATGATAAATATATAGTGGTATATAAGATTACTTGGTCTGATAACCCCCCCCCCCAATCCCCATTTCCTTTCCTGCTCTTTCCTTTCTTCTCTATCCTTTCCCATCCTCTCCGCCAATCCACGATCTGTCGTGCCAAAGGATGCGTGGCTAAGGGCGAGCTTAGTCGCAAGCGTGCCGACCGTCCCGGGATTGGGCTCCTCCGGGTACTATGGTGCCTTACCTCAGCATACAGGGCTCTGCTGGGGCTGACCTTCATCCTCCCTTGTGGCTCGTGAGATTCACTATGACGAATCTGATTCGTTATAAAAATGACGGCGACGTGGTTCGCCACCCGTCACGTCCTGATTCTCACGAGGGCGAGAAGCGACCAATGGAGAGCCGTTCCGCTGCGATGAATGGTAGCGGATGGAGCTCTGTGGTCTCTGCCAACCCCTGCGGGGGATAGGCGTGAATATATATATATATATATATATATATATATATATATATATATATATATATATATATATATATATATATATATATATATATATATATATATATATATATATATATATATATATATATATATATATATATATATATATATATATATATATAATTTTCAAGTTAATACCGCGATCTCTGCGTAAGTAAATTTTTATTCAAGGCAACACTACGTATTGAATGAACCGAAGGAAATATTTTATATATTGCTAGTAATATTTTACGCTACTGAAATATCTGCAGTTGATAAAGTAAGGGGACACGCCGCAGGGCTCCAAAATTCATATTTCCGAGCGCTGAGGGTGTAAAACAAATATTTACCCTCGTCGTCTGTTCCCATTTATGTACGACGTGAACGCGGAAAATATTTCTACCTAGTAACTTAAACGTTTTCGTCTAGCTGGCGTAAAGAGACGCGCAGATTTATTTTTAAGGAATAGGAAGGCAAACGAGCAGGCGTGATGCCCGATGGAAAGCAACCAATGCCGCCCATATTGCAGGAGGTGCCATAGATATTGCAGGAGCAGGAGCTTTGAAAAATGCATAGGCTCGAAGAAAAGGTTCCAATGTCGTATAGATACAGAATCACTGCTAGAGGTATCTTCGTCCATAGACTATTCATCATCATCAGCAGCTAGCGGCAGTCCACTGCTGGTCATAGACCTCCCCTCAAGCGTCATCTAGCCCGCTTTTCCGCTTCATGCATCTAATTTCTGCCAGCCGCCCTACGCAGATCGTTGGACCATCCAGCCGGGAGGCGTCCCACATAACGTTCGCCGAGACGCGGTCTCCACTCCAGCATTCGTCTGCTCTAACGATTGTGATCGGATCTCCGACAACGTGACCAGCCCATTGCCACTTTAGTTTGCTAATTTGAAAGACCATGTATGTCGGTGACTTTGGTTCTCTGGTATTGTACAGGGTATTGTTTGAAGGCAATATATATAGATATATATATATTCTGATGCGGGAGTTGTGCGAGGAATTGGCGAGCGTCCAGACTCGATAAATACAGTAGGACACACACATATATTTATCTTGATGCAGACATAAAACCTGCGATCATATATTCCGAAGCTGTAGTTTCACTCTAGCCAATCGAATTCTCTGTAAAAATCTGAATAATAAGAAACCGTAAATGTTGAGATTTTCACGTATATATATATATTTATGATAGAGGCTGGGTTAAGTCGGAGGCAGTCTCAGGTGAGTCTCCGCGCAGACAAATCGTTTCAATTCCAAACAACAAATTACTCGTTTACCGAAAAAGATTACGGCCTTCGTTCGGTTCGCAATGGCTTCCCGGATAAAAACATTTCGAATGAGATTACCCTGGCTTTAAGTTACGTTCAGTGTTAAACTACTGATCATTAAAATGGACAGTTAAAATTTTCTTTGCTAAGATCCGCAAAAAAGACATCTGACTACTGATACTTGACCTTGGAAACTTGATACTTGACATTGGACATTGGACTATCAGTAGATAGTTTACATTTGAAAAATCGCACATTTTCTTTTTTTCGATGGCAATTAGTCAAAACTATTATTATTAATGGAGTCAGGCGTTACTTTGCGGAAATCCATCACTATGTGGACAGTCAAAAGTTTTACTTAGCTAAGATCCGCGACAAGCAAAACAATAACAGAAAATTAATAATGTGTGTTTTTCCGTTGGGCTAAGTGGATTTATTTGGAACTTAAACCTAAAAACTTACCGAAAATCGGCCATCAATTCTCCACCCACCAACCACTATACACAACACCAAACACACATTATCACTTTTCCATCTTGAAAACGACACGTGTTTCGCCGTATAGTAGCGTTTCAGGTATAGTAGACTCTACGGAATATGACTTTTCGGCTATCTTTTGTTTAAAACTTTTGACTGTCCATACAAAACTATTATGCCAGTGTCAAGTAAAATACAATAACATCAAATCTCTTGAAATTATAACCAAAACCTTCCATGGACTTTTTCAATCAACTTTAAAAGTCCCGTTACATGCATTTATTTTATATTATTTCACTTATACGCCTTAATCGAATATTGTATAATACGCCACCACAATTAAACGATATAACTGATAATAATATAAAATTGAAACTGTAATAAAAACACAACGTCACTGATGTAAGTTTTCGTGAAAAGTCATGGCACTTTTGATTGAGAATTAATATTTTAATTATGGAATAAAGATTTCAAGTCATAACATTTAATATCTTTTTATGGAATAGATAGACAAAGGAGAAGTAGGGATCATATGATGAATTACAACTCAGCGTGGCTGCTCAAGATACAAAAAAAAATTAGTTGTAAACTTATGTACTGAATTGTTAAAAAAATAAAGAGTTTTTGAAGCGGAACAAGTTCCAAACAAATGTAATATAAAACAAGATCTTTACAATTTGATTACATTAAATCTTTTTTAATTTGTTTCTAATAAAATACTACAAAGGGATTTAAGATTCGTCATTTTTTCTAATGAATCACCCGAAGGATTTTTTTCATTTTCTGTTTCTTAATTGTTTCGAGTTTCGAGTTGTTGGAAATTAACTGTATTCGAGCGTTTGGAAATTACTTTGGAAAGTCCTTTTACAAAATGAACATAAAATTAAAGCTAACGATTTGCAACACTGGCTTTATTTTAGGGCCCGTTATATTTCAGTTCGAATTCCATTTTCCTTGAAGTCGCTCCACCGTTTATTCCACTCTATTTCTTCAAATCTGAACGGGCGAAAAAATACTGAAGCGAAGGTTATATGTAGCAAATCGGTCTGAGTGAAATCTGGTACAACGTTTGAAGTTACAGTTATTAAGTTTTTGGATAGACAATGATGAATATTAAATTTTTGGTATCAAAAAAGGATAGTCTGTCTGGTAGTTATGGTATTGGTACACGGGTACGCGTCCCCGGCCTCCCGAGCTACTATCGTATCACTCCTTGTCTTCCTTTGCGGAAGTATCATATCCCTATCATCCTGTCTTAATCTACCTTGTCTGCCCCCATTCCTTTCTTCTCTACCTTTCTCCATTCTTCTTCGCCAATCCACAGTCTGCTGTGCAAATGGACGCGCGGCTAGGGGCGAGCTTAGTTGATCGTCCCGGGATCGGGTTCCCTCGGGTACTATGGTGCCTTACCTAGCATACGGGGCTCTGCTGGAGCTGACCTCCATCCTCCCTTGTGGCTCGTGGGATTCACAATGACGAATCTGATTCGTTATAAAAATGACGGCGACGTGGTTTGCTGCCCGTCATGTCCTGATTCCCTGAAGGAAGTGAAGGAAACTAATAAGGTGTGTCGGAATCGTAGCGGATGGAGATCTGTGGTCTCTGCCTAACCCTACAGGTAGACAGGCGTGACTATATGAATATGAATGAATAAATAAATAAAAAATAACAGAGGATTGTGCTAAGAAAAACGAAAATCAAAAATTTATTATACAACATATCAAACAGTCCAAACGTTTTTGGAGCTTGAGTAATATTTTATATTAGTCTCCGCCAACTCTAACGCCCCCATTACGAGAGCTTATGCTGTCAGTATTATATGTCACCCCGATCCGAGCCAGATAGTCGCTGTGTCACTAGAGATTTGGTAGTACTGACATTAAGATCTAATCCTTGTTAATGGGTCGCAGGCGTGAATATATATATTTTTTATGTAATAACTTATTCTATTTTTTTTCATAGCCCATATATGTCCCACTGCTGAGCACAGGCCTTTCCATTTCTGGGGGAACGGATGTTAACTCACCAAGCTTGCCCAATGCGGATTGGCGGGGTTAGCAGACTCGGAATAAATATATGTAAGGCCATACATATATTTATTTCGATGCGGGGATCCAACCCGCGACTGTTGATTCTGTGGGCGGGGGAACCTGCCACGCCATTTAACTTAGTGGCACAATGTGGCTGAGATAGACATATTCCTGGAGATGTTATTTTTTTATGGGAAATGAAGGCAAACGAGTAGGCGTGTCACCTGATGGAAAGCAATCAACGCCGCCCATAGACATCTGCAGCGCCATAGGCAGTGCAGAAGCGTTGCCGGCCTTTAAGGAAAGGTCATTATGGAAAGTGGAGGGTGGAGGGGAGTGTGATACTTCCTCGGACGAGCCGGCCCATTCATGCTACAGACAAATAATATGCAATTCCTAACGTAAAGTATTCATCTGCAGCGTGGCTCTACTACTCTCAAAACTCTGGCTCAATATGGGCATTGCATTCTTATGCCACTTAAAAAGAAGGACACCTAAATGTCTAAGAAACAGCCCCTCACACTTGAAACCTAAATATTCTGGATCCAGTGCGGATTAAGTAAATTACTTAAACTCAAAGTTTGTGTGATATCAGAACCGCTTAAAGTGTAACAATGTTCTTTTGAAGAGATAACTTGGAAAGAGCTTTCGAAGCTCAGTGTCACGAAATTTTATCATATAAGTCTGGATTAATTATAACTTTGTGTAATTTATTATAAATGATTTTAATTTTTGTGAAGAAATTTGTTATCTTATATATATATATATATATATATATATATATATATATATATATATATATATATATACATATATATATATATATATATATATATATATATATATATATATATATATATATATATATATATATATATATATATATATATATATATATATATATATATATATATATATATATATATATATATATATATATATATATATATATATATATATATATATATATGAGTTACTAATCGCGGCCTACAGATATTTATTCCGAGACTGGTAACCCCGCCGCCCGCTGGACAATTACAAACATATATAATTTCTGGACAAAAACAACATATATAATTTCTTTGAAATAAATCTATTTATTATAAATTAAAAGAAGTTTCACTGTACTAATAACTAATAGACCACCTGACTCACTGCTTGCATAGAAATTGTTATCTTACCTGAAATATTTCACCGAAGTGACGGATGCGAATTACAAGGGTGCGGTGGCAAAATGCGTGGGTGTAATTAAAAAGTTTCCGCTCTTCGGAAGCTGGAGGGAGCTGGTAGCTGAGGATAATTTGTTAATCTAGTTGGAAGTTATCATTGTTCTACTTGACAAAATTATAGGATTTCCAGTAGCAGAAGTAGGTTACAGGTCGAATAATCAGTAAATGCATGCTTAATGATTATTTTCTGCCAATATTCAGAGAGCATCCTGCCTTCACTTCACGCACATTGTTCTAACATGATGGGTATACGCCACACTGCTAGAGGAACCGTAAAGCTTCTTCTTGATTTCTTCCCTTAGAATTTAATAAGCCGTTTCCGATATTCCCTGATCCTCCAGGTCATCGGATTTCAACCCTATGGATATTTTTCTCTGTACCTCAAAAGAAAAGCAAAATAACGCAATAATTATAATAGTTTCAAATCTAAATCTTATCGTAATGGAGTCATGCGTTACTTTACGGAAATCCATTACTATGTGAACAGTCAGAACTTTTACTTAGCTAAGATCCGCGACAAGTAAACAAAAATAGAATAATAATAATTTGTCTTCTATTTAAATATGTGGATTTACGGGGAATTCAAACTAAATCTTACCGAAAAAATGGCCGTCAGCAACTTTCCATCTCCTAACCACTATCAACAATCCCAAACACACCACCACTTTTCCACCTTGCACCTTGGCTTCATCAGGTATAGTAGACTCTACGGAATACAACTGTTAACGGTCTAACTAAATCCACTTCTTCCAGTAGAAAACACACATTATTATTATTCGGCTTTTGTTTGCTTGTCGCGGATCTTAGCTAAGTAAAAGTTCTGACTGTTTACATAGTTTTAAATTAGTTTTCGCTTGTGAAACAAATTCTCAATTTTCCATCGTTACACTGGAGGATCGTCCTCCAGCGTAACGATCAAAATTCTATCAAAGTTCACCAACTTAATCCAAAGAAGTGATAATCGTTCTGATTTCATTTGTTTATCTGAGTTTTCATCGTTATGTTTATATATTTAATTTAACTTTTAACATCAAATGATTTTTATAGCTGTATCGCGCTATAAAAATATAATACAATGTAGATATATGTACATATACACAGAGTAATAAATAAAATATTTATACTCCGAGCTCTCTTGACGTTTACATATTACATGATACATTGATCGATGGACCGAATGCTTTAGTGCCAGTGCTAAAGAAATAAATATATAAAAGTGGTAGAGCCACGCTGCAGACGAATACTTTGTCAAGAATGGCATATTTGTCTGTAGCATGAATGGGCAGGCTCGCCCGGGGAAGTACCACACTACCGCAGAAAACTTGCGTCTGAGTGGTAGCTTACCTACCCCGTTTCGTACAGTGAGCGGCCAAGCACCACAGCAAAAATATCATAAACATAAGAGTGTAGAAGGAAAGAGATCAGGGAGCGACTTACTCGCCGGAAGTAATTCAGCTCTTGGCAGCTACTACTGGCAAGTAAAAATATTTCATTCATCTTAAAGTACAAGATGCAGCATACGATCTGTTGTGGCTCCACGAGCCGGAATAATTAAATAGAGCTGTCTCGTGAGATTGTTGTGCTATTATTGTCAGGGGTGTATTTTATTTATGTGCTTAACACTATATCTATAAAAAAGAGTGAATATAAATAATGACAACCCATTGGCTCAATGGTGGGGACCTCCGTCCGCGGAGTCAATGGTCGCGGGTTCGATCGCCGCATCGGAATAATTATATTTATGGATTTATAAATTTTATTATCATTATTATATATTCACGCCTATCCCCCGCAGGGGTTGGCAGAGACCACAGAGCTCCATCCGCTACCATTCATTGCAGCGAAACGGCTCTGCATTAGTCGCTTTTCGCCCTCGTGAGAATCAGGACGTGACGGGTGGCGAACCACGTCGCCGTCATTTTTCAACGAATTTATAAATATTCATTCCGAGTCTGGTGACCCCCCCAATCCGCATTTCCTATCCTGCTCTTCTCCTTCTTCTCTATCCTGTCCCTTCCTCTCCGCCAATCCGCCACGGTCTGCCGTGCCAATGGATGCGTGCCAACAGTCTCGCGTTCGGGCTCCCCTGGGTTCTATGGTGTCTTACCTCAGCATGCAGGGCTCTGCTGGGGCTGACCTTCGTCCCTCTTGCGGCTCGAGGGATTCACTAAGACGAATTTAATATACCTGATTTGTTGAAAAATGTCGGCGACGTGGTTCGCCACCCGTCACGTCCTGATTCTCACGAGAGCGAAAAGCGACCAATGAACCGTTTCACTGTGATGAATGGTCTCTGCCAACCACTGCAGGGGATAGGCGTGAATGTATAAATAAAAAATATAAAATTACTAAAAAGGCTCTTTAAATGTTAAATTAATAAATATTGGTATAATTTTAAATATATGTGAATCTAAACGATGGAATTTTATCTCTATATTAGATATTACAGTTTCAATGAAATACTGCTTGCTATAGAACGATTATTCATCATCCATCCGCGGTCGCGGGGATAAAGTTGTCCGTGAACTGATCCGGTACGTCACCACGGACAAGGATTTATTGGATAGTGAGAACGAATTTATCCATGTTATTGCGTGCTATTAAATTAATGAGTAAATTTTTAAAAATCCTGAAATATATATCTTAGCTACTAAAGTGTGATCGATGGTAGAATTACGTTTTTTTTACGTATATGTCTTACTGCTGAGCACGGGCCTTTCCATTTCTGGAAGAACGGATGTTAACCCACCACGCTTGTCCAATGCGGATTGGCGAAGTTATCTGACTCGGAATAAATATTTGTAATCCATACATATATTTATTCCGATGCGGGGATCGAACCCGCGACCATTGACTCCGCGGGCGGAGGGCCCCGTCACTGAGCCAATTGGTTGGCCAAACATTATAGGTAGAATATTCAGTAAACGCATACTTATTAATTATTTTCCAAAAAAATTGAGAGAACAAACTCGACGAGCATCACAACTCTAAAAGATAATATCATCCGTGACGCTAACGGTATCCCAACGTCACTACTTACACAGTGAGTAGCACAGAATACTGCGACTAATGGAGAGCCGTTTTGCTACGAAAAAAGGCTAGAGAAGCATGGATGAAAAGATGGATGAGTGTGAAGGAAGCAAAGAAGCTGTGCCGAGATTGTAGCGGATGGAGATCTGTGGTCTCTGCCTACTCCTACGGGAAACAGGCGTGACGATATGTATATATTTTTTTTATGGCATAGGAAGGCAAACGAGCAGGCGTGTCAACTGATGGAAAGCAACCAACGCCGCCCATAGATATCCGCAACGCCAAGTGAAAGGGAGTGGTAGTCGGAAGGGGAGGGTGTTGGGCCTCCGGAACTCAGGCCGCTCACTGTATGAAGCGCGGTAGCTAAGCTAAGCTACCACTCAGACGCCGGATTTCTGCGGAAGTGTGGTACTTCCCCGGGCGAACCGGCCCATTCATGCTACAGACATAATATGCCATTCCTGACAAAGTATTCGTCTGCAGCGTGGCTCTACCACTAGAAAAATGTATGTATATACATACATTTTTCTAGTTTTTCTTACCACTACAAAAATGTATGTATATACATACATTTTTCTAGTGGTAGAGCCACGCTGCAACGATACTATTTTTGTGATTTGTGTCCGCAGATCTCAGAAAAGTAAGTTTGACTTTTCACCTTCGTAATGGATTTCCGCAAAGTAACCCCATACTTCATCATTTATCTCGCACACGGTGTGTTTGTATTGTAGAACGTGTAAAGCCCTAACCACAAGCGCCGGCAATGAAATTCCGTTCGGTGTGTTTGTACACACGGACGGGAACACGGAGCTATTAGCGCCGCCGGCGGGGGCCGGCTGTCGCCCTGTCTGTTTGTGTTTCTGACAGTGATCGAACACACAATCACATCGCGCCGAGCGCACAAATATTCGACGCGTGAAATTCACACCAAGGGAAATTCCACATCGCTTCACTCAAAGTTGAAGTGGTATTATATCGATGTTTTAAAAACACTCGACGCGAAGTACCGATGCATCGAGTAAACATTCGATGTTTTTTTATTCGATGCATCGAAAAGGCAAACCTGTAGCAAATATTAGGTGCGCAACTAAATTCTCGCTGTTTTTTTTAAATAATGCAACTTAAGTGTGCAAAAATGCTTTTATATATGTTATTCAAAGTATTGCCCTTTGCTAGCTACAACTTTTGCCCATCTTTCTGGCAGAGCTGTTACTACTGCTATAGTAAAAGTGTTCGTCTTTTGAGGCTATCCACGAATCAAGCTATTTCTCAATGTCATTTTTCATTTTTCATTGTTTAACGTGTTCATATGAGCGAAACTGTTGATCAGCCAGATCATGTGCCATCGAACGAAACAAGTAATAATCGGACGACGCAATATCTGGGAATACGGCGGGTGGGGTAAGACTTCCCTTTTG
The DNA here is from genome assembly GCA_031353405.1 of Baronia brevicornis. NCBI lineage: Eukaryota > Metazoa > Arthropoda > Insecta > Lepidoptera > Papilionidae > Baronia > Baronia brevicornis. The sequence continues at coordinate 19,749 of JASFAT010001196.1, forward strand.
AGCGTTTCCATGTAGGTTTTAACGGATTTGACAACATGAGGCCGAGCGTTGTCATGCAGGAGAATCAATTTTTCGTGCCTTTGCTCGTATTGTGGCCGTTTTTCTCGCAGTGCTCGGCTCAGTTGCATCAATTGAAGTCTATACCGTTCTCCAGTGACGGTTCCTCTTGGTTTCAACAGCTCATAATAAACAACACCGACCTGGTCCCACCAAATAGGCAACGCTTCTGCACTGCCTATGGCACTGTGGAAGTTTATGTTCGGCATTGGTTGCTTTCCATCAGATGACACGCCTGCTCGCTTGCCTTCCTATCCCATAAAAAAAAACATTTAATTTTTTCTTAGTATTCAAGTTGTTGTGAAACGAAAGGTATTTGGAATAAGCGCTGTTCTATTTCAAAAAAGTAAATACATTAAGTAAACGAGGAAAGAAAACTCATATAAAGTGGAAACCAACATATGAACTGGCTTCGTTGAAAATGCGAACGTCAAACTTTAATTTAGATTTTAAACCCCGCCTGTATTCGCAGTCGGGGCAAGAAATAAAACGACTGTAAAGTTTATCTCGTTGCCGTGAAGAAGTGCACTCGGCTGAGTCGAGATGCGCAGAGCTGTGGAGAGCGGAAAATGAAAACTTTGACATACAGCGTGTTCCGTAATTACATTTTAAATGTTTATGCGACTTTCCCGTTTTATCTCTGATCTCCACATCGTATGAAAACTTTGTAAGCAAAGCTGTAAGGCACTTTATAATATGTCAAAAAGGTTAAGTAAACGAAAATCAAATTTAAACAACGTTTCGCTTGGATAAGAAGTGGTTGGATGACCATGTAGTTCCTTTATCACTTATTATTTACCTGCTTTTCTATAGCAGAAAGAAAAAAGCACGGGCAAACGAGTGGTAGAGCCACGCTGCAGACGAATACTTTGTCAAGAATAGCATATTATTTGTCTGTAGCATGAATGGACCGGCTCGTCCGGGGAAGTACCACACTCCCGCAGAAAACTGGCGTCTGTGTGGTAGGTTAGCTACCGCCTCGTCCAGTGAACGGATAAGTTCCAGAAACCCAAACCGGAAGGGAGTTTGGGCTTCTGGAACTTCTCTCTCTGGCCCTCTCCCACTCCATAATGACACTATACTAATAGGCCGGCAACGCTTCTGCACTGCCTATGGCACAGCGGATGTTTATGGGTGGCGTTGATTGCTCTCCATCAGGTGTCACGCTTGCAGGGATGTTGACGGTTGAAGGAGATTAAACAACCCCGTAGGGCATTCACCGTAATAAATTCGATACGGTACTATCGAATTTATAACGTATCTGCTTGTTGTCTTGACACCTCGATATAATAAAGCAAGCCAAGATGACTCTCATCACTTGCTACCATCACAAAACTATTTCTAAATAACAATGGATTTATAATGTTAAAGCCCTCACTAATCCACAAACACATCATCATATTTCTGCTTTTGTTTGGTTATCGGGGATCTTAGCAAAGTAAAAATGCTCATTGTCCACATAAAATATGGACTGTCAAATTTTTTTAAGTTGACCGCTGTGTCAGTACAGCTACGAAATAAAAATGCTTGATTTAACCATATAATTACCCGAACAGTGATTGCAGTGAAACTATCGATTCCTCATGCACAAACACATTATTATATTTCTGCTTTTGTTTTGTTATCGCGGATCTTAGCCAAGTAAAAATTTTGACTGTCAACATAATGTATGGTTTGTCAACTTTTTTTAAGCGTAAATTATTCATTTAAGTTCACGAGACCGAGTCGTAAATACAGTTAGTATTATATCATATACGAAATAAAAATGCTTGATTTACCCATATAATTACCCGAACAGTGATTGCAGTGAAACTATCGTTTCCTCATGCACAAACACATTATTATTTTTCTGCTTTTAAATGGTTATAGCGGATCTTAGCCAAGTAAAAATGCTCATTGTCCACATAAAATATGAACTGTCAAATTTTTTTAAGCGTACATTATTCATTTAAATTTACAAGACCGCTGTGTCAGTACAGTTACGAAATAAAAATGCTTGATTTACCCATATAATTAGCCGAACAGTGATTGCAGTGAAACTATCGATTCAACATACACAAACACATTATTATATTTCTGCTTTTGTTTGGTTATAGCGAATCTTAGCCAAGTAAAAATTTTGACTGTCGACATAATATATGATCTGTCAAATTTTTTTAAGCGTAGATTATTCATTTAAATTTACAAGACCGCTGCGTCAGTACAGCTACGAAAAAAAATGTTTGATTGAACCATATTATTACTTGAACAGTGATTGCAGTAAAACTATCGATTCAACATGCACAAACACATTTAATATTCGCCAACGCTTCGCATAAATTAGCAGCAGCGGTGGTTTATTACCGTCAGAGGCTTATTGCATAAACGTGGAAATGGCTGCGATTTATCTTGGTCGGGTACAACGCCCGGATGTTGGCTTTCAACCCGCTGCGAAGATAAAACGCCTATAGAACGTTAAGTTTACAGTAATAGCGTTGACTTCAAAATTTATTATTGACAAGGATAATTTAGTATGTATAGCACTTGGTAAAATGATAACGAATAAAAATTATTTTATATTGAATCAACAGCCTCCAGCAGACAACTGCTGGACCCAAAAAAGTGCCAGTAGTCCAAAGTGTCTATGTGGATGAAAGAGTTGGTAGGGGGAAAACCAAACATGCTAAACATGCATCCAAACATGCTATGTGGATGAAAGAGTCGGTAGTGGAAGACCAATGAGAACATACCTTGCCCAAATTGCTAAAGTTCTTAAGAAAAGCTTGGTCAAAAGAGAGTGAGAAGTGTGGATGAAGCAAAAGTGTGCTGAGGTCGAAGCAGATGGAGTAATGTGGTCTCTGGCTACTCCTACAGTAAACAGGCGTGAGGATATGTACATATGTATATATTATGTCGGAGAAAAAAAGTTATTAAGTAGAGTCACGCTGCAGACGAATACTTTGTCAAGAATGGCATATTGTCTGTAGCGTGAATGGTCCGGCTCGCCCGGGGAAGTGGCACACTTCCGCAGAAAACCAGCGTCTGAGTGGCTACCGCGCTACTGCGCTTCGTCCGGTGAGCGGTTGTTTTCTAGAGGCCCAAGCCTCTCCATAATGACACTTTTCTTAAAGGCCGTCAACGTTTTTGTGTTGCATATAGCACTGCGGTGTTGATTACTTTCCATCAGGTGACACGCCTGCTCTTTTGCCTTCTCAAAAAAAATATTATGTAAAATTGAGTAAGAAACAAAAATCCTAAACACAACATTTATTTTTTAGAATTTCATCGCTCAGTGTGAAATTTTTCTGAAAAATATTGCATGCGTATAGTTAAAGCAAAACTAATAGGCCAGCTCAATTGGAGAAATACTCTCTCACAAAATCATCATTATCCACAGCCTGCGGCAGCCCACTCCTGGACATAGGCCGAAAAGCAGGTGGACATAGCAGCATAGTAGACTAAGAACCGTCACTTAATCCGATCTCTGACTTCAGGCATCCGGTGTAGTAGCTCGAAGACCTAGTGGCAGATCTTATCTCTTTTATGAAAAAAAAATCAAATAATAATATATGGTAATAAAGTGAAATCGATGTATATTATACAATGTATGTTGAAGAGGTTATTCGTTCTTGAAACTTTTATACGTGTATGCAGTTGGGAAACATTTTATATTTTGTACGTCGTACCAAAATGTACGCGGGCAGTCGAGTGTGTCGGAGACAAATATCTCAGAGCGTTTCCTTTCACAATTTCATAGCAATTCCGTATGTTCCTGCAGCTTACAGCCCATGAATTCTATGCTCGATTTATATGAATAATGCAGTCTTACACGAAACGACATTGGTTGAGAATATAAATACGTAGCTTTAAAAGTTTATACATATCGTTATTTATAATGTGTTAGAGTGTCAATGAAGCAAAGAAAGAAGAAAAAAATGCTTAGATCGTAGCAGATAAAGATCTGTTGTCTCTGCCTACCCCTACGTGAAATAGGGAGGATCATATGTTTGCATAAAAGTTTATATTTGTACTTGTAAACCATACCAACCAGCTTTTGGCAGTCGACAGCTGGAAGTGGGCTTTCCCAAACCCCACCACCAAGCCTGATATTCGATAATACGCCTCCAATTTCTGCTAGCCTTTCTAATAGTCCTTCCATCTAGCCGGGGAGTCAACATTAAGTTTGCCGTGATGTAGTCTTCATTCGTAATCATATTCAAACAAAGTATTGGTATGGTTTACGGTAATACTATATACAGTATTTGCAATTTTGTTGTCCTGTTTGCTTGTATAATAGAAATAATATATCAATTAAATCGCATAGAGAAGACTAATAATCTAAATATCAATTCAATAAAAAAACACATAAACAAATGGCTATCCAACCTAGCATATAATTCTACAGAATTAATATTAAATAAACATTAGCTTAGTAGGACAAAATAAAATAAAATAAATTCAGAAATATCACAATATATTATCACATGTAAAAAAAAAATCTTTTTGGTTTGTATAACTTAATAAAGTTTTTTTTTAAATTTTAAATTTGCATAGTTATATTAAGTATAGCAAGAAAATAATATATGTAACTCATAAATATGTCACAGAAGGGAACCGTCTGCCGTAGTACAGGGTTCGCCCTAGTTCGGCAGACGGGGAAACAAAAATTGTAAACTTATCAATGAACAATAAATATATATTATTATTATTATTATTATTAATTAATCAACAGCTTGCGGCAGTCCACTGCTGGACATAGGCCTCCCCCATGAAGCACCACCAAGTCCGATCTTCGGCTTCTCGTATCTAATTTCTTTATATATATATATATATATATATATATATATATATATATATATATATATATATATATATATATATATATATATATATATATATATATATATATATATATATATATATAGAAATTATATACTAAATATTATATTTTATAATTCGAAATGAAGAAATTCACCGGAGAAACAGAATCACCGACAAAGTTCTTCAAGTTATCAGAGTGAAGTGGCAATGGGCTGGACACGTTTGTCGGAGAACCGACAGTCAGACAGTCAGTTGCAGTAGACAAGTGTTGGAGTGGTGACTACGACTCGACAAACGTAGTGTGGGACACCCCATGCTAGATGGATCGACGATCTGCGCTAGGCGGCTGGCAGAGACTGGCTGCGTGTAGCCGAAGATCGGGTTAGGTTACTCCACCAGTGGACTCCTGTGGGCTGATATTGATACATATTTTTCATCAAATAATACTATTGCAGTCACTGACAGCGCTATTCTATATATTGTAAACCAATATTCGTTAAAATAAAATAACGAAAAAAGCTAGCAAAGAAAAAATACAAAACTGTTGTTTTTAGCAACAAATAAAAAGGTTCTCTGTGAGTGAAATAACGAGTTGGATAAACGTGTGTCGGATAAAATAAATAGAAAAACGATAACTCAATGTAATTTATAGGCTTGTATTTTCAAACGAGTTCATATAAATGATGTAAGAAATAATAAATGTATTTTTCACGCTACAAAGCTTATTAAGAGGTAGAATAGAAAGTGAAAAATTTATATGGAACAGATAATGAGATGTGACTAGTAAAAATATTTTTTTTTATAAATCATAATGGAATGAAAGACATTAGATCGCTAAAGATAAAGTACTACTTTTAATAAATAAAGGATTATTCGATGTATAACCAAATAGAAATAAGATTATATATAAATTAAGGGGTAGAAGACAAAGTAAAAAAATTGTTTACCCAGAACAGATGATGAGATGACAACTATAAAAATTCTTGCTTAAATCATGATGGGAAAAATTGGGGGCGAAGGACGAGTTGGTTGGAGAAGATATTTTTGGCTGACAACATTAGGGAGTGGACAATGACAACGAATACTGGAGAATTGTTTCGCCGTGTCCGGTTGCAGAAGAAGAAGTTAACTATTACTTATAAACAAGACCTTCCTTACCGACCTTCGGTAGTCAAAATGCACTAACAGAAGAAAATGTCAAACAAGGTTTATTTGATCTATAACCTTATACGTTGCTGTACGAGCGTGAGACATGGAAAGGTACGAAAGATATAGTACGCCAACTTCAGGTATTCGTCAACCGCTGCCTACGTCGAATCTTAAAAGTATATTGGTCGGATAACATGGTCCCAATGAAGAGTTGTAAATAATTAGGAAAGAGGACCCAATAGATGTCCAGATACGTCGACAAAAATGGAGATGGATAGGGCATACTCTCCGGCGCGACGCCAGTCATATCCCCAAACAAGGCTTCGAATGGAATCCGCAGGAGAAAAGAAAACGTGGGTGCCCAAAACAGACTTGGCGGCGTACTGTATCCTGGAGTGAAGTGAATGTAGCCTCCGACAGAACGAGATGGTGAAGCGTCGTGTCTGCCCTAGGCTTCACTAGGGGGATTTAGGAGATAACCTTATATGAATATGGTCGAATATTCCACGTTTGAAAGTCGTAAGATTGATACTCTAATTGTACCACCAGACAACCTTTATCTGTACTGGTTAACTACAGGCCTTCGATAGTTAAAAGGCGCTAACAGAAGAAAAAATACTCTACTGCATGGTTTCTCATAGAATACAACCACCTCATTTCTTTCAGTCTTCAGTCAGTAGTGTATACCTCAATAATATTGGCGACTCCAATCCAAGCGTATTAAGGTTATTGTGGCAAGTTTTTTTTGTCACGCCTATCCCCCGCAGGGGTTGGCAGAGACCACAAATCTTCATCCGCTACCAACCATCGTAGCGAGACGGCTCTCCATTGGTCGCTTCTCGCTCTCGTGAGAATCAGGACGTGACGGGTGGCGAACCACGTCGCCGTCATTTTCAGCAAATTATGTATATTAAATTCGCTTTTAGTGAATCCCACGAGCCGCAAGGGAGGATGGAGGTCGCCCCAGCAGAGCCCTGCATGCTGAGGTAAGGCACCATAGTACCCGTGGTACATATTGGGGAAAGTTACCTTACTTTTATTTTGAGTGGGGGTCATCTCCAGTGTTCTCTCTCACACGTATAATTCGCTTGACCACCTGTGAATAGTGGATAATGAAAGATTAAATCTCTCGTAAATAGCGTCCATTTCGTCTCGAATCGTTTTTAATATTTTCCCTGTTTAGACAGGACGTTAAAAAATAACTCGGTTCTACTGTCTCTTTGACACCATTGAATCTGATGGCAAGCAGTCAAGGCCGCCCATAGACTTCCACAGTACTATAGAGTCTACAGTCTTTAAGAAATATTTAGGCATGTTTTTTGAAGGTTCTAATGTTGTATCAGTTCAGAAACACTGCTGGAGATAGCTAGTTATACTGGGTAATGGTTCGTGGGAAGACATTAAAGAAACTTGACTTAAGTTTTACCTTAAGGTAAGATAAGCCTTTATTCGCTGACCAGAGAATTTACAATTACAATAGGATTACCACACACTACCAATATCAGCCGACGGCAGTCCACTGCTGGACATAAGTCTCACCCAAGGTGCGCCACCTAGCCCGATCTTCGGCTACACGCATCCAGTCTCTCTCAGCCGCCTTGCGCTGATCGTCGCTCCATCTAGCAGGAGGGCGTCCCATACTACATTTGCCGAGTCGCGGTCTCCACTCCAGCACTATTATTACTAGGAACTATTATTAATAGGAAGCTATTAAAAATGTCAAAAATATTTTAAAAGTTAAAAAATAACGATTAGTGGCCGAGCAGAAAATTCTCCATGAGATCGTGGGCAGAACCAGAAGAGAGGATGGGTCCATAGATGGACCTAGTGCACCAGCCAGACATTATAGGCGAGACTAAGGCACATCGACTTCGTTGGCTCGTTCACCTTGAGCGAATGGGCGAGGATCGGAGTGTGAAGAGGGCATATTTGTATAGACCTAGTGGTCGAAGGTGTTAGTTGGTTGACCTAAATATCGCTAGAGAGATTAGGTGGATGCTGACCTGCGCGAACTTCAAGCCAGCAATTGGCAAGAATTAGCTCAGGACAGGGAAAGATGGAGGACTCTCGTTTCGGAGGCCAAGATCCACTTCGAGTCGGGAAGTAAACAAACAATTTTGAATAAAATAAGATTTTAATTTTATAGCTTAATTATATAATAAATTAATAAGAAAACAATATATTTTCCTCATTACATATTGCCTTTAATATATATTTTAATAAAAGCTCTGTTATTAAATTTCATACAACAGCTGCTACCAAATTAGAATATTATTGAGCAATTCATAACGCGACGAGAACTTATAGCTACAAGTACCCGCGCTCCGAACATTTCGTTAGTACCGTGTGTGCATCAATAGTGGCCGCGAGTGTACGACGCTCCGACAATTTCGTTAGTACCGTGTGTGCATCAACAAAGTGGGCCGCGAGTGTACGACACTCCGAAAATTTCGTTAGAACCGTGTGTTGATCAACAAAGTGGGCCGCGAGTGTACGACGCTCCGAACATTTCGTTAGTACCGTGTGTTGATCAACAAAGTGGGCCGCGAGTGTACGACGCTCCGAACATTTCGTTAGTACCGTGTGTTGATCATCAAAGTGGGCCGCGAGTGTACGACGCTCCTAACATTTCGTTAGTACCGTGTATTGATCATCAAAGTGGGTCGCGAGTGTACGACGCTCCGAACATTTCGTTAGTACCGTGTGTTGATCATCAAAGTGGGCCGCGAGTGTACGACGCTCCGAACATTTCGTTAGTACCGTGTGTTGATCATCAAAGTGGGCCGCGAGTGTACGACGCTCCGAACGTTTCGTTAGTACCGTGTGTTGATCAACAAAGTGGGCCGTGAGTGTACGACGATGGTTTACCGTTTACGCGGTACATGCCTTCCGTGCGGAGGCTGTGTAATCGCTCCGAGGGGCAGGCCGCGGGGCGGATTGATAATATAGAGATTTTATGAGCGTGTGAAGCTGCTGTATCTCAACGCTTGTGTCCGTTGGCTTATGTTAGCCATAAAAATCGTCGGCATTTTATCGTTTTCGGTTTCCTTGTATTCGTCGTACGTATATTTTTCTTCTTTAACAGATTCAATTTTATAGTATTGCTCTATTTTAATAATTACTGTACAGCCCATATATATCATCTAGTGAGTAATGTCTACTACCCATAGATATTTTAATGCTAAAGGCACAGAAGACAAAGTGCCCATCAATAATCTATAGGAAGGAACGAACTCACGACTCACAGATCCTTAGCCCGAGTTCTACCAGCTATTGCTGCTTAGGTCTTCTTCTCTTCTCTCTTAGTTGCCATTGTTTGTGTGCTTCTCCCACAGCCACACAAGGGGTTTGTGGCTGAGACGACCTACTCTGTCATTCTGTCTCTACAGCGACCAGTTTGGGTGTGCAGGTTGAGGGACATCCAGATTGGTCACGGCAAGTGGTGGGTTCTTCTCAACCCAAAGTTCCACTACCCGCTTCTTCCAGTAGAAAGCATGCACTATTATTTTTCCGTTTTTTTTTCACTTGTCGCGGATCTTAGCTAACTAAAAGTTCTGACTGTCCACGAGTAAATTTTGTTTATATTACATGTTACATAGCTCTAATTAATAGTTTTATTTAAACACAAGCTAACGACAACTTATCTCGAGGTAGCGCAACTTGTCACAGAGTCGCACTTCGTCAGCATTAAAGTGTGTCGGCAGGTGCAGTAGCACAAGCCTTTGTGAGTTAATGGTACAGATGCTGTTTAACATTTCTCCAACGCTTACACCGTACGTTCGAAATTAAGTTTGCAACAATTAAACTTTACCCATTTCCCGGGGGGAGATTGTTAAGTCGTTCTAGCTTGTCTTACTGCCTTCCTACCCAATAAAAGAGGTAGACGTTAATGTATTTACTTAAATTGAAATAGGAATAGAAAAAACTTTATTCATGACACCTTTTTTACAATAAAAAAATTAAAACTTTATAATATTATAATATAATATAATATAATATAATAGTGTTCCGCATGACGAGAATCTCATTAAAGCGGAAAAAGATAAACAAATAAAATACATAGACCTCGCGCATGAGATTTCCGCCATGTGGCACGTTGATTCAACTGTCATTGTACCCGTAGTGGTCTCTGTGAATGGACTTATCGGTAAAAATTTGGACGCCCATCTGTCCAAGTTAGGTTTAGGTAAGTGGGTTAAATTCAAAATTCAAAAAGCAGCCATATTGTGCACGGCTAGGATCGTGAGAAGGTTCCTTTCCTTGGATGCATAATCCTTCGTGTGCTTGGTTTATCCCGCCACGAAGGATTAATAACCCTAGTAATAATATTATTTTTATAGAGATTTTTTTATATTAATAATATTGTTATTAAGAGAAAAATATGTAAATAAAGGTTAATTATAATATAAAAATAAAATAAAACAAAAATAAAATAATTTTAAACTAAACAGTCTTATAAAATAGTTCTTGCTCAGCATATGTCAGGCGTTGCGCGGTCATATCGCGGACCACACTGACGATATTGATATTAATTTTGATGTTTTAATTCTTGTGCCTGTCTACCTTACTTATCAGTGTACCTTATTTCATTAGGGCACTGTAACGAAATTCTTAACCTGTGCATCACGGACTAAAAAAGTTTGGGAATACCCCTGCATTACGTCGAAAGCCAATTTGATGAGGAGAACAAATAACTGACAAACTGTAATCCCCATGCTAGAAAGTTGTGCGACCAACACGCGAGAAAGACGATTTGCGGAAGCCTATTTACCATGGCCTCTACACCAAAAGTGTACGCCAACATTAAAAATGATCGAATGGAACCATAGCTAAGTCGGGTGTTGCAGTCATACATACATACATATCACCAGACCTGTCTCCCGTAGGGGTAGGCGGTGACCACAGATCTCCATTTGCTACGATCTCGACATACATCCTTTGCTTCCACCACAATCATTATTCTCCTCATGCAAGCCCGCCGGTTAAGGGTACTCTTGACCTGGCCTTTCCTAAAAACTTCAGCAATTTCACCAGTCATTCGTATAATGGATTAAAATCAAACAAGACAAAACTTGAGAAAATGGTTCGCAATTTAAAATTTTTCACATAAATCCATCGAAAACTTTTATGCACGAGGCAATCGAAACTCTCCAAATCTTGTTCCCGAAACTTACAAAGCGGAAACATTTGTGGGTATGTATGTTTTACACAGCCAACTTCGACTGGATCCTGGTATTATTTAAGTTTTAAATTACAAAGCCTTTGAAGTGACTACTATACAATACCATTATTACTTTAAATAGAGAAATGTGATATTATAAAAAAAAATCATTCGTTTAAGATAAGATGGCCTTAAGTAGAAAGATTTCTAGTTTCTACTTAGGGCCAATTATGAATTTATTTTGGTAAATATACAGTTCAGAAGACTTAGAGCCACGCTGCAGACGAATAATTTGTCAAGAATGGCATATTATTTGTCCGTAGCATGAATGGGCCGGCTCGCCCGGGGAAGTACCACACTCCCGCAGAAAACCGGCGTTTGAGTAGTAGCTTAGCTACCGCGCTTCGTCCGGTGAGCGATTGAGTTCCAGAGGCCCTTTTTGAAAAATAAATTAACAAGACGTCTGCTAAAGCGTGACAAAAACAGGTAATAGAAAATAGATTCGCGTGGGAAAGAGATAGGACGATGTTTAGATAGACACATTACACACATTGATGGAATATTCTCGAATTTTGGGATGCTAGAACTTTCGATCGTTTTACCTATATGACGGTTCGTTGAAGGGGGAGTTTAAGGTTAAATACGGAGGGGTTTGGAAGAATATTAGAATAATAGAAGACGAAGATCGGAATAGTAGAAGAGTAGAAGTGGAAGTAAAGTGAAGAGAAGTGAAACCGATTTCATTTTTCCGATTTCTGAACCTCAGTTTGTAACAATATTAACTGACAGTAAGGTTCGCGTCTGTTTATTAAAAAGTAATATTTTTTTGTATTTCTTTAAACACCTTTTTTGTCTGCCTCTTTTCTTCTTTTTGTTCTTTTATTATTTCGCTAAAAGTTATCATGTCATATCAAATCTCAAAGGATATTATCACATTGAATTTCAGTTATTTTATTAAGTGCCTCTTCCACTTTCTGTCAGACTTCTCAATTGATAATTTTCCGTCAATCCATTATTTTCTGTTCTGCGCTTTCTTTGTCCTGGTTCATTCACCGTCGTATATGGCAATGCTTCAGACGTGTTCCCTAATTAATTGTTCATTTGGGCTCATCAATCAAAAATCATCGTTAAAACGCTGAAGCAGATTTTGCAATGATTTTTCAAAAAAAAAAGCCCGTAATTTCATTTGTACATCAGTCAAGCAGCTGACAGATGAAATATTGGATTTCCATGTCGGCCGATGATAGATCACATGCAGAACCAGGCTGCGCGTTTACACAGAATTTCGTTCCATTTTTGAACTCTAAAATATGTAAGTATAATTTGAAAACTTTTATTTTTGAAATGTAACAATTTATATTATCATACATAATTAATGTTTAATGATCTCTTTAACTACTAGCATCTTATTGTACTTCGCGACAAGTTACTGCTTGCAAATCTCACTTTCACAAAAATATATGTATATAACTATAATACATACATACATACATATAATCATGCCTGTTTCCCATAGAGGCCAAAGATCTCCATCTGCTTCGATCTCGGCATACTTGTTTTGCTTCATCAGCACTATGTGGACAGTTAGAAGTCTTACTTAACTAAGATCCTCGACAAGCAAAAAAAATAGAAAAATAAGAATGTTTTTTTTAGGGAGGTAGGAGGGCGAGAGGGAGGGGAGGGGATGAGCCTCCGGAACTTTACCGCTCACCGAACGAAGCGCGGTAGTAAAGCTTCCACTCAGACGTCGGTTTTCTGCGGGAGTGTGGTACTTCCCCGGGCACTGCCTACAATAAATCTTTGTGGGAAATCTCGCAAGGGTAAACTGCACAAAACACATACAGTGATATAAGTATTATTTTATCCAATAGAACTACTTTACCTCAAATACGATCGGAGGAGAATTTAGTGTCTTTAAAACACATTAGCCGATATTAGATCGTTATTTACTCGTAATCTATAAAAAGCAAATCGAGCACACCGAACTAACCTAACTGAAACATAGGACCACGCGATTCAGCCTGAAAAAGAATTTAGATAATATTTTTTCCATCCAAAAATCTAAGCCCGTAGGTAATGAGAGCTCAAGTTTTCAGAGGGCGTTAATCCTACGGATTCACCGCGGAAAGGACACGAAGGATTCCCGTGTAAGCCCAGGCACTGATCCTGTTTAATTGGGCTATTTCATTTGCAACTCAATCTATTTTTAAATTAGTATACACTGAAGATGAACAGTCAAACTTACTTTGGTAAGATCCGCGAACACAAATCGGAAAAGTAATATTGTGTTTATTTATTTATTTTATGCACGTTAATTTTATTATAATACTAGCTGACCCGGCAAACTTCGTACCGCCTCAGAATCAATAAATAAAAAAGCTGAACGATAATTAATGAATGTTTCAACTTTAGTAAAAAATGTGGTCAAAACTAAACAGGAACAAAAAGAAATCAATAAAAAATGAATACAAAATGAAATTTCACTTTTGAATTTAATTTGATTTCTGAACGACTTTTAAATTTAATTGATTTCTGAACGACGGGACGAACATCAAATATTTGACAGGTAGGAATAGTTTCTAAGGGAAAAAGAAATTGATGCTTTTACTATATTCCTAATATTTTTATCATATTTTCTCACCTTTTAAACCTTCCATGGTCTTCCAAAAATAATTCAAAACCAAACGTACACGGTGAGTGGTTGAGTTCCGGAGGCCTAACACCCTCCCCTTTCTCCCTACCCCTCCCACTCACATAATGACACTTTTCTTAAAGATCGGCAACTTCTGCACAGCCTATGGCACTGCGGATGTCTATGGGCGGAGTTGATTGCTTTCCATCAGGTAGCACGTCTGCTCGTTTGCCTTCCTATCTTTGATTTCCGCAATGTAACGCCTGATTTCGTTCTAAATTATTTCAAAACCCAATTCTGTCACCTTATTCAAATCTGCTGTGTTCGAATTCAAAATTGGATTTTCATTGCGGAACAGAAATGAAACGATATGGTGTTTGAATTAGAACAATTTAATACGCGGTGATTTGAATGAACACGACCGCAAATTTGACCTCGATCGGTACACACATATTACAGTTGCTTGCGAAAGCGTTGTATTTCATATTTACGCTATAGTATTTAGCCGCAAAATGTTATAAGTAGCATGCTGCGGACGAATACTTTGTCGAGAATGGCATAATAGTCTGTAGCATGAATGGGCCGGCTCGCCCGGGGAAGTACCACACTCCCGCAGAAAACCGACGCCTGAGTGGTAGCTTAGCTACCGCGCTTCGTCCGGTGAGCGATTGAGTTCCCAAGGCCCAACCCCCCCCTCCTCCCCCCCTTTTGTAATAGTTAACAAGAATTCTAGAAATATCAAAATCGTATTAGACTTCCTGTTAAAAAAGAAGATATTTGGATTCATTTATTTCTCTCTGCAGCAAAACACAAGGAATATATGTATATAAAATTATTATTAAATCAAAAGTACATACAGACAGAAACGGGCCATGGCTCAGTCAAAACCTTCACTCGTTGAGCGGGAAAACTGATTTTCTGCTACCGCCCGAGAAATAAAAAGAACAATAATTTTTTTAAACTTTTTTTACAGTCAGTAAGTACATCAAGGATTATTAATTAAGCATTTAAGCATTCTCTGCAGACAAAATAGATGTGGTGCAGCTAGTAATAAGATAAATATATAGACTATAATAATAATAATAGTCTATATTGAGACATACATGTTACATAGACGACCGATTGGCTCAGTGACGGGGCTCTCCACCTGCGGAGTAAATGGTCGCGGGTTCGATCCCCGCATCGGAATAAATATATGTATGGATTTATAAATATTTATTCCGAATCTGGTAACCTTCCCAATACGCATTTCCTTTCCTTCTCTTTCCTTTCTTCTCTATCCTTTCACTTCCTCTCCGCCAATTCACGGTCTGCCGTGCCAATGGATGCGTGGCTAAGGGCGAGCTTAGTCGTAAGCCATCCTCCCTTGCGGTTCTTGGGATTCACTAAAAGCGAATTTAATATACATAATTTTGCTGAAAATTATGGTTATGTGGTTCGCCACCTGTCACATCCTGATTCTCACGAGGGCGAGAAGCGACCAATGGAGAGCCGTCTCGCTGCAATAAATGGTAGCGGATGAAACTCTGTGGTCTCTGTGGGGGATAGGCGTGAAAAAAAAATATATATATATATATATATATATATATATATATATATATATATATATATATATATATATATATATATATATATATATATATATATATAAATTTAATATTTTAATATATTAATTTAATAATACCTATTTGTGTGCCTCTATTGACAAAGGCCTCCTCCAACTCTATCCATTTTTCTGTCATTAGCAGCTCTTGTCCCTGTATTTCATCGGCCCATCTTATAGATGGCCTGCCTCTCCTCCTATCTCTGTCCCCAGTGAACCACTTTATTATACTTATATAAAATTAAATAAAAAGAATTAACACCGTCCATAGATATTAACTCCTCGCCAAGCTCGAAGTCGTTCAGAGGGCTATGGAGAGAGCTATGCTCGGGGTTTCTCTGGTTGACAGAATTCAAAAGGCAAACGTAGTGTGGGACGCCCTCCTGCTAGCTGGAGCGACGATCTACGCAAGGCGGCTGGCAGAGACTGGATGCGTGTAGCCGAAGATCGGGCTAGGTGGTGCGCCTTGGGTGCAGCCTATGTCTAGCAGTGGATTGCCGCAGGCTGATATTGATAGAAATTTACAACACTGTAGGCATAATAAATGCGTTATGACAAATGCATCAAAACAGTTTCACGAAAATGAAAATCCTTTGTTTTCTCGAAATAACTATTTTAATAAATAAATTTAAACAAAAAATCTTCTAAAATAATATATAAAACAAAAAATATAGTAACAGTTTACTTTAAGATTCTTAACAAATTATTTGTTAAAGAGCTCAAAGCGAACTTTCAACATCAATAAGAAATGGACGTTGCTTTGTTTCTCCGAATACAAATTGGGTGCATTTATCTGGATCTCTACGGTAATCTGCCCTCTCTCTCAGACAGACATCGATCGACGTTGATTGCAAGTGAGAGAGTTTATCTGTTAGAGCAGTGCTTCCCAAACTTTTTTGTCGTAACCCTCAATAAAAAATTTCATTTATAAGTACAAGGGTACTTATAACTGAAAAGTTTTATAACTCCATAGATACTCCTAACAATGTGTCTCGTTTCTCTTAAGATCTATCCATAGCCAATCTTAACTTAAAATATACTAAGTACTGTCTTTAGAGACTGGTGATCAATAGAGAGTTACTGTAAGGGTATGTAAGGGACTCCCCCATTATGTACATTAACATATTCATGAAAGCAGACTGAATGTGGTGGAAATGAGAGCATTAAGAAGTATGTGTGGTGTAACTTTGAATGATGGAATAAGAAATGAAGATATAAGAGAGCGATGTGGAGTAAAAGAAGGTGTCGTGACGAAGAGTTGGAAGGAAGTTGAGAAAGGGATACTTAGATGGCTTGGGGACATAGAGAGGATGGATGAGAAATGACTGCCAATAGAAAGTTACGTTGCGAATGTGGATGGAAGTTTCGGTAGGGGAAGACCACGGAAAACATACCTTGACCAAACTGCTGATGTTTTTAAGAAAGGCCAGGTCAAGAGTAACCTTAACTAGCGGGCTTGCATGAGGAGAATAATGAGTGTGGAGGAAGCAAGGACAGTATGGCGAGATCGTAGCAGATAAAGATCTATGCCTACCTATGGGAGACAGGCGTGACGATATGTATGTAAAAAAATTGAAAATTTAAACTACAACATTTTAAAATATTGTAATATTGTATACATAATACATTATAATATAATTATATAAGTTAATTGTTTTAACTTCTCAGTATCTTCACCATTACCAATATAATTTTCTGGTACCCCAATGGGACCCCGTGTACCAGCAGGGGTACACGTACCACAGGTTGAGAACCGCTGTGTTAGGCTTATAGCTCTGCGAAAGTTTAAATCTGTTCTAATCTCAGCACTTCATCGACTAACGAAGCCGGATTGAATTATAGGAAAGACAATTTATGTTAAAGGTACTTTAATAATTGGTAATAAAAATATATAATTAAAGACAATGCGGTAGCGATAGAAACAATTATTTAGGATAGAAGCAGCCTGCTTTAATAATTATTAATGCAAATATATAACTTAAGACAATGCGGTAGCGATAAGAATAATTATTTAAGATAATAGCACCCTGCTTTAATAATTATTAATGAAGATATATATCTAAAGGCAATGCGGTAGCAATAAGAATAATTATTTAAGATAATAGCACCCTGCTTTAATAATTATCAATGAAAATATATAACTAAAGACAATGCGGTAGCGATAAGAATAATTATTTAAGACAATAGCACCCTGCTTTAATAATTATTAATGAAAATATATAACTAAAGACAATGCGGTAGCGATAAGAATTATTTAGGATAATAGCACTAAAAATAAACTCTATTATCGTAAATGATATATAGTATATAGTAACTCTATACGTACGTACATACGTATAGAATGACAAAGTTGTATTTAAACGAAGCACTTCTCATTTGCCATCATGCCGGAGGCCCAACCCTCTCCTCCTCTCCCCTCCCTCCCCCTTCACCACTCCCATACTTTCCTTAAAGGCCAGCAACGCTTCCACACTGCCTATGATACTGCAGTTGTCTATGGGCGGCGTTGATTGCTTTCCATCAGATGATACGTCTACCCGTTTGCCTCCTATCGCATAAAAAAAAAAAACCATTTTGTGGTCGAATTTTTCTAAAGCTTCTTTCTAACAATATAACGTACTCAACGTTGTTGTATTTCATAATGCTACTAAAGTAGTGTTTCTAGATTCAAAATCTAATGACTTTTAGCTTATTTTAATAGTCTAATTGAAAAAAAAAACTGGATCCAATGATAACTGACACGCCTCGCGACAAGTTTTATGAGAGGCTCGCAGCATGGTGCCACTGATGGGAGTTTTTCTTGACGGGCGAAGCCACAGATGAGAGGTTTTAATAAACGTAGATACATACATACATACCGTCACGCCTGTCTCCCGTAGGGGTAGGCAGAGACCAGAGATTTCCATCTGCTACGATCTCGGCATACTTTCCTTGCTCCCTCCACACTCATTATTCTCCTCATGCAAGCCCGCCGGTTAAGGGTACTCTTGACCTGGCCTTTCTTAAAAAGTTCAGCAATTTGGTCGAGGTATGCGTTTCGTGGTCTTCCTCTACCGACCCTTCCATCATGGATAGAAGGTTATAATAAAAATAAAAAACTTTGATAAGTTAAGCTGAGATGGTAGTACCTGGTACAAATATATATTAGAAAATATGATCTTATTTTTTCCCACTGAATTCAGGAAATCAAATTCCAGGGTAAATTACACGTCTTCAATATTTATGTAAATTTTGGTTTGGCAGCGTACGTACTAACCAAAAACGTGAATATATTGAACAAATTGGAATTCACCTTTACGATTCAGCCGAGCGTAAATGTATTTTTAAATTACCTGTATTGTTTCAGATATGGTTTTGTTTGTTTATTTAGAATCACAAATGTTAACGAATATTAATTAACGTTTGATATACCCTTGGAATGCCGCAAGTGGACTTGGATAGGCCATACTCTCCGAAGGAACCCTGATCACATTCCCAGACAGGCGCTGGTTTGGACTCCTCAAGAGAAAAGGAAGCGAGGCCGACCCAAACACACCTGGAAGCGCGACGAAATCTATCGGGTTGACATGGTCTGAAGTGAAGCGCGTCGCTCAAGACGAAGAAGATTCCAATGGAGAAGAACTGTGGACGCCCTCTGCCCCACCTCGGGGCAGAGGGCGAGGGAGGGGGAGGGTGTTGGGCTACCGGAACTCGGCCGCTCACCGTACGAAGCACGGTAAGTAAGCTACCCGGACTCAGACGCCGGGTTTCTGCGGGAGTGTGGTACCTCCACGGGCGAGCCGGCCCATTCATGCTAAAAACAAATATTATGCCATTCTTGACAAAGTTTTCGTCTGCAGCGTGGCTTTACCACTAGCAAATGTATGTATTTACATGTTTATATTTCGAGTCTGATTACTCTGCCAATACTCATTGGACACTCTGGTGGGTCAATATCCGTTTTCATGAAAATGGGGAGGCTCGCGCCCACCAATGGGACATATACGGGCTGTGGAAACAATTGGAATATAAATATAATAGTGAAAGTTTTAATCGTTAGTAAATTCGTAAGTTTTAATAATTGAAAAAAAAAACAATAAATGTATTGTGCGAACCGTATTCTACTTATTATGCTATTATTTCAATGTATTGTTTCAGGACGTGGGGGGTTAGGGGGTTGGGGGGTTGGGGGGTTGGGGGGTTGGGGGGTTGAAGGAACAATAAACTCATTCCGTGGAACGCAAAGAGCGTCGAGTGTCTGTGGGGTTAATAACAACGCCATACATAAACACTATATAATGGTTACAGCTCGTCTTGCGTTAACGACTACAATGAGATAAGGGAAAATAGTACATATATATACATACACATACATATATTATATGAACGGGGAATAAACGTGAATCACATTTTATTAATATTTTTACCATACTGTATTGAGTCAATATAAATATCAGCCCGCGGCAGTCCACTGTTGGACATAGGTCTCACTCAAACCGTGCCATCTAGCTCTTCGGCTATACGCATTCAGTCTTCGCCAGCCGCCTAGCGCAGATCGTCGCCCCATCTAGCAGGGGTTGTCCCACATTACGTTTGCAGAGTCGCAGTCTCCACTCCAGCACTCGTCTATTCCAACGATTGTTGGTTCTCCGACAAGCATGTCCAGTCCATTGCCACTTCAGTCTGCTAATATATTGAGTAATTGCACTAAATTATGAAAGATAATAATACAATTGTATTATTATCATTTTTATTTACATAACTCTTTTTTCATCTTCGTTATGTTGATGTTTTCGACAATTTCTCAGAATCTTCTGGCCCGAGAAAATATCCAACAAATGCCTACTGGATCTTTGTCACGAACCGCCGATTAGACTTCAAATCTTGCGCCTCAAGTAGACTTGGATAGGCCATATTCTCCGAAAGAACCCCGACCAATTTTTACCAATCAATCCATTCACAGAGACTACTACGAGTACAATGACAGTGGAATCAACATTAAATATGGGGGATATCCCATGCGTGATATCCCCCATATTTAATGTTGGTAATTTTTTTATTGGTTGGGATGGCCAACGCAGAGAGATTTTCAGCCTTTAAGAATAGTGTAGGCTCGTTTATTAAAAGTTTCAATGTCGTATCGATTAGGAAACACAGCTGGATGTCAGGTTTCACAAGGTTGTGGTGCGTGGAAAGTACTTTCTAGCGAATGACTAGAAACGGCCAGCGTTGGCCAACAGAAGAGGTGTTGTGTTTCATCAGGACAACGCAAGGCCTGTAGTGACTCGTCAGAAACTCCGGGAGCTTGGTTGGGAGGTTTAAATACATCCACAGCATAGTTCGGACCTGGCACCAAGAGATTACTACCTTTTTCTCGCATTGTAAAACTCCCTGAGTGATAATAAATTGCGATCAAGAAAGGATTGTGAAAAAAGATTATTAGAGTTTTTCGCGAATAAAGACCAAGATTTCTATGAGAAAAGCATTATGAAGCTACGTTTAAAATGACAAAAAATTATACAACAAAACAGTGCATATTTGACCCAAAAACGGACAGTCCGAAATATCTTGAATAAAGTTTTGAATTTCACGTAAAAATAATGGATTTCTTTTTCCCCAACCTAATATTATATGAGTCGCATTTTGCGACTACAAAACATAGTTCTAAAATTTATACAGTACAGTGTTGAATATGCTTATAGTATAGTAACAATCGTGGTAACAAATGCAGACTGACTGAAGTCAGCAGACTTTTCTCGAAACTTGGTAAGACTTACAGCTTATATAAGTCGTATTGCGAGAATTTTCCCAACTTATACATAACTATGTTTGCGTTTTGAAATGAAGTTGGAAACTGCTTACTCTTATTTCATACTTCGAACATTTTTTTTATGAGATAGGAAGGCAAACGAGCAAGCGTGTCACCTGATGGAAGGCAATCAACGCATAGACATCCGCAGCGCCATAGGCAGTGCGGAAATGTTGTCGACCTTTAAGGAAAGTGTCATTATAGGAATGGAAGTGGGAGGGTGGAGGGGAGGAGGGGGGAGGATATTGGGCCTCCGGAACTCAGCCGCTCACCGTACGAAGCGCGGTAGCTAAACTACCACTCAGACGCCGGTTTTCTGCGGGAGTGTGGTACTTCCCCGGGCGAGCCGGCCCATACAAATATTATTGACAAATATTATGCCATTCTTGACAAAGTATTTGTCTGCAGCGTGGCTCTTCTATTATGAGATAACTTCATAATACACAAGAATTGTTGTCGGATTACAATATATACATATTTCTTTGTGAAATAACATTTCAAAAGTAATTACCAAATGCTTAAAAGAATTTTATTTTGAAACTCAAACAAAACTGAATTCTATCGGGGAAACACAGAATGGAAAAGAAACGTTTAGACAATTGAATCGAGAAATTGCGGCCGGTGGATCTTGAATTACTTTATAAGTGTTTAGAAAGAAATTCAAAGAGAAAATTGAAAGACATTTTTCTAAGTGGGATTCGACGTAGTTAAAATTTTAAATGGTTTTCGATGGATTTTTAAAATATCGCTTGGGCGACACATTATATTGCAATCACAATTATTTTTATGATCAATTATTAATATCACTAATATACGTTATGTTTTAGAAATGATAAATTAGGTCACACTGAAAATTAGCGCTTTGGCTTTTTGGTGGGTGTGGAACTTTCATAATCCATACTGCAATATAATATATATTATAATATATAGGTAACATATATTATATGAAGAAATTCGCCGGAGAACCAAAGTCACTGACATTGCTCTTCAAGTTAGCAGACTGAAGTGGCAATGGGCTGGACACGTTTGTCGGAGAACCGACAATCGCTGGAGTAGACGAGTGCTGGAGTGGAGACCGCGACTCGGCAAACGTAGTGTGGGACGCCCCCCTGCTAGATGGAGCGACGATCTGCGCAAGGCGGCTGGCAGAGACTGGATGCGTGTAGCCGAAGACCGGGCTAGGTGGCGCGCCTTGGGTGAGGCCTATGTCCAGCAGTGGACTGCCGCGGGCTGATATTGAAATTGATATTGATAGGTATAATAATATAATGTATTATTACTATATTTTATATTTGCGTTTTTCTTCCTTATGACTGCCTCCGATTTTTTTTTATATTTTTTTTTGTTTCTATAATTTTAGTATTTAATTGCTGTGTCTTTTCATTAAGTATAGTAGGCTTAATCATATTATTTTCTCTACGTATATTTCTTTGTTTACTACTTCTGTACTGTTTTGTGGATTGTCTAATGAGGTTTCCTTATCTCTCTAAACGCTTATATAGTAGACGTCTGTACAACCAGAGGCATCACATATGTACCTAAGAGTAGCTGGCCTTTTACAAGATGGCCGCCATACAAAGTGAAATTTGTCATTTTTTCAAGATTTTACTGAAATTTGGCATAGGTCAAAACCGTTCCGGCAACCTTGATGGGCCATGAAACGCTAGTCATATACATATATAATTACTTTGAAAACAATGCCTTGTATTATTACAATATGACGTTAACATCGACTACAGCTAAAACTAATAATATATTATATTAAGATTTAGATGGGTGGTGATCACATAAATCCACAACACTAGATGCCTCTTAGATGCGATTTGTTCTATCACCATCAAGCTATAAATGACTGAATATATATATATATATATATATATATATATATATATATAAATATGTATATTTAGTGTTTTCTAGGTAGTTTTTATTCACTATCAAACCCACAATACTAAAATCTAACATTCATTTTATGGAGAGAAACTTTTACAATAAATACTTCCTGTCAATATTTTAAATACATCTTTGGATGGCGGCCAAATACTTTGGAGCGGGGAAAACGCTTCGTATAAGCAAACATGAATATTTATTTATGATAATATCGCGTGATTTATGGTTGCTTTTTGTATTAATCTACCTTGATATATATGTATATGGTGTCCCGTGGTAGAAATAGGTCGAATAATCACGAATAAACGCATTCTCCGCCAACATTCAGAAAACATCAAGCATATGGTTTCAACAAGATGGTTCCAACCTTCACATTGATAGAGAGACCATCGAGCATGTATTATTCTACCTTGAGATATATTTATAGGCTGTCCCGTGGTAGAAATAGGTCGAATAATCACTAAACGCATTTTCCGCCAACATTCAGAAAACATCAAGCATTTGGTTTCAACAAGATGGTTCCAACCTTCACATTGATAGAGAGACCATCGAGCATGTATTAATCTACCTTGAGATATATTTATAGGCTGTCCCGTGGTAGAAATAGGTCGAATAATCACTAAACGCATTTTCCGCCAACATTCAGAAAACATCAAGCATATGGTTTAAACAAGATGGTTCCAACCTTCACAATGATAGAGAGACCATCGAGCATATATTAATCTACTAGTTATATTTCAAAAAAATTGATGTTATTGTATTTTACTTGACGCTGGCTTATAGACACACGTCGACATTAGTGCAAAAAAATACCTATTGTAAAAAACGGTACAAAATATTGTAAGACATTTTTCTATTACATTTTACACTCAAATTTTACTAAGAAATATTTAACGTTAAAAATTATTTGAGAACAGTCATACGATTAATATAAAACTATGTTTTAGCTGAAAAAGTCTTGTAAGTAATAAAAATATTTTCACAAAGTCATGTTCGGTGCTTGCGTGTACGTCGAATAGATTTAGAAAATTCCGTAGATCCTTTGAGGTATGTAATTCAATTGACTTGGACCAAAATCGATTCTTCAGGGGTCATGCGATTGAAGCCGATGTACGTGACAGACCTTTTAACTTGAAAGGAAATTGTGGAGAAATAATTTGACATCGAAAAAGCTATGCGGTGTGTACTGAATTAGAGAAAATGTTTGTGAATTTATAATATTTTATTCCAATTTTTTTTTTAGTTATAGGGTTAAAAGTGGTATGATAATATATACTACAAGAGACTTGAAAAATACTACACTACAAATTTAAATGTGATAAAAAAATATTAAGTTGCTTTACATAGTTTAATGTCATTGTAATATACTTCTACCTAATTAAAAGACATCTCAGTTTGATCATAAGACAAAAAGTCACGCTGCAGACGAATACTTTGTCATGAATATTATTTGTCTGTAGCATGAATGGGTCTACCTCGCTCGCTGAAGTACAACACTCCCGCAGATCCGCAATCCAAAAGGTTCGAAAAATGGTAGTATGTGTTTCACAGTAAGAATCAAACTTATAATTCCCTATAAACTTACTGTCCCGGGATCGGGCTCCCCCCGGGTACTATGGTGCCTTACCTCAGTATGCAGGGCTCTGCTGGGGCTGCCCCTCATCCTCCCTTGCGGCTCGTGGGATTCACTAAAGACTAATATACCTAATTTGTCGCAAATGACGGCGACGTGGTTCGCCACCCGTCACGTCCTGATTCTCACGAGGGCGAAAAGCGACTAATGGAGAGCCGTTTCGCTGTGATGATTGGTAGCGTACGGAGCTTTGTGGACTCTGCCAACCCCTGTGGGGGATAGGCGTATATATATAAAAAATCCTAAAGATTCCGTGTAACAGTACGGCTGGCACGTTAAAATACTGTTAGAGTCAGCTCGTGGAAGAAGACTCAAAGGATCTCTTAGTCGGTCCAAGTGGTGAATCTTGTGGTTGAAGGCGCCTAAGAATAATTTTGGTTCATCGCACCCGCCTAAGTAAGTAATTGGTTAATAGCCAACGCTTTGTTATTAAATATTCTTTTCCAAATTTCGCTGGGGTATAGATTAAGTTTTATTACATACTGATGTAATAATGTAATGTGGTCACGAAAATGTTATAATATAAATAAGTTCTCTAAATAATTTTAAAAAGAAAAAAAACATCTTTTCAAATAGTCCACAGCAAATATAACTTAGTAAGCACTGTCGCTTATGAAATTATATCTCCTCGCTCTGGTTTAATTCAGTTGGACGTTGTTTTCATAGAAAGCCAGCATCCAGACGCTGCGAAAACTTTATTTTATTTCTAATCGCATTTAAAACTTCACTCTCATAACCGAGTTAACTATTAGTATATATGTGCATACTATAATACTAAGCTCTAACCGTTTCCGGGAAGCGTCTTAATGCACGATGACTGTCGCGTCACCCATATTTGGGTGACAGAAAACTTGATACCATAGCGCGTCACCCGTTTATGGGTGACAGCAGAGTTCATACAAGGCCGCGTCATCTTTATTTGGGTGAAAGATAAACTTAATACCAGACCGTGTCACCTGTATGTGGAGGGGAGCGTATCCTGAATCGATAATCCCATACCCCGCCATAAGTTGTTTCACATCAAAAACGAAAGTCTATTTGTTTGTTTTTTATTATGTCATTGTTACACACCATTCATACGATCGCCATGGTATGTTCCTGCCAGTTTTTGGAATAGTACATCTGTCTTAAAATAAATGGCGCGTGGGTATAAGACAAACAATAATCGAATACATATAAAGAATTTCATACATACATAATGATACTTCAGTTCGTGGGTGACGTAAGTAGTGTCTGATTTGGAAGGTACGTGCGATGGGTAAGCTAATTATAAATAAATTCATTTTAGATCTGAGATTATGATCGAAGAGAATTTTGTTAGAACTGCATTTATTTCTAGAACGAACAAACAGTGAAAAGACTAACAACCGTAAACTCTAGCATAACTTGTGTAAAGAATACGACTTCGGGCCCACAGACCAATGTTCCGTGTAGAGCGGTGGAATCGTTAAAGAGATTTACATCGTGTGTGTTTCTGTTCTAGCTTTTGTGTTACTTTTGATCGTAATGAAAAATACAGCGGAATTTAAAAATATATATTACGGCGACGCAGTTCGTCACCCATCACGTCCTGATTCCCACGAAGGCGAGAAGTGACGAACGAAAAGCCGTTTCGCTACGATGAATGTGAGAGGAAAGATAATTGAAAAGATGGATGAGTGTCAAGGAAGCAAGGAAGGTGTGTCGGGATCGTAACGGACGGAGATCTGTATACTCTGCCTACCCTACAGGGAGACAAACGTGACTATATGTATGTATGTATGTATGTATTTTTTTATTATTCTAGTGTTGAGCATGGGGCTCTCCCTATTTCTGGGGGAATCACCACACTTATTGAATGCAGATTAGTGGAAGATGAAGACACACAATAAATATTAATAATAATTCTTTATTTGTATAATATGAGGTATAACAAGATGAAAAAAGACGTATATATAAAAGCTCCATATATTTACGCCCACGTGGAAATTTTGTGCATTTTAACTTGTCAGATATTTGTCTGCACTATATTTGGACAAAATTATTCCAAATCAAACCAAGTGAGTCTAGAACTTATGATTTGTTGATATGCCTCGTTCAGTAAACAACGAGAGTCTTAGGCCAAATTATTTTTCCCCATCCTCATTGCTTCCACTCTTTCATCTTTTATCTTCTTTATCACCCGTTTCTCCCTTATTTTATCCATCATTTTTTCTTGGGCGAACAATACATCTGCAATTCTCTATTAGTGTTGTAGAAATCCATAAGCGGCGGTGGCTATTTACCATCAAGCGACTCAATGGTTCTTTTGCCTTCTTTAATAATATAAATGATATTCTTCAGAACAGCGCTTATAATTTTGATAACTTGTGGTCGTGTTTGGTGTATTATTCCAAGTTAAAAAGAACAATATAGTAGAAACTATGAAAAATATGTAAATACATTATCTTCAAGTATAAAAAATGTTTGTGGATTTAATTTTAGTAATTGTAAAAAGAAGGTCTATTTTTTAAAAAAATCACTGGTAGAAGAATGATTTAGCAAAAAAAAGAACGAATTGTATTCTAATATTAAAAAACGAAAAAGTATCCAACACACGAGGACAGTCAAAACCCTTTCGGAATGTACAGTTGATATTGACTTTTCTTAGAAAAGTCCCCTCACATTCATCTTCATCGAATGTCGCGGCAAAACTTATTTGAAGTGAGGGTGAAACATATACGATGTTTGTAAGATTGAACAGTGAAATAGACGTGAAAAGCTTACTGCAAACTTTGACACTTAAAATTGCCTATCCACAATACATTAACCCTCGTCAGGCTTTTTGGAGAGTACTCCGAGGAATTGTTCGAAATGATTCCTACAGTTGAATTACACTACTCGCCAAAAAGAAATAAAAATCGTCTACACCATGTGAATGAGTAGCAATCCAGTACTTCTCTCGAAACTTCGACGTAGCATCACTCTGGGAATTCAGCTACGTTCAGCGTTAGACTAATTAAGGTTAGTGTGAAATATTCTCAGATATGTTACAGGTTGAAGTCTTACCTACACAATATTCTTGGCACGTCGCTTCTGGTGCAAATAGATAGATAGATAGATAGATAGATAGATAGATAGATAGATATATAGATATATAGATAGATAGATAGATAGATAGATAGATCGATAGATAGATAGATAAATAGATAGATAGATAGATATATAAATAGATAGATATTTTTTTATATATATTCACGCCTATCCCCTGCAGGGGTTGGCAAAGACCACAGAGCTCCACCCGCTGCCATTCATCGCAGCGAAACGGCTCGTCATTGGTCGCTTTTCGCTCTCGTGAGAATCAGGACGTGACGGGTGGCGAACCACGTCGCCGTCATTTGCGACAAATTAGGTATATTAAATTCGTCTTAGTGAATCCCACGAGCCACAAGGGAGGATGGAGTTCAGCCCCAGCAGAGCCCTGCATGCTGAAGTAAGGCACCATAGTCCCCGGGGGAGCCCGACCCCGGGACGATCGGCACGCTTACGACTAGGTTCGCCCTTAGCCATGCATCCATTGGCACGGCAGACCATGGATTGGCGGAGAGGAAGGGAAAGGATAGAGAAGAAAGGAAGAGGCAGGAAAGGAAATCCGGATTGGGGGGGGGGGTTACCAGACTCGGAATAAACATTTATAAATCCATATAAATATTTATTCCGATGCGGGAATCGAACCCGCGACCACTGACTCCGAACATAGATAGATAGACAATCATGTTTTTCTAGAAACGTTTAGAAAATTAGATTATAACCTAGAAACTCACCTTTAATTTAGAGATTGTCTTT
>JASFAT010004304.1:0-18252 GCA_031353405.1 Baronia brevicornis
CCAATTTTTGTTTCATTGCATGAACTTTTTTAGTGCTTGGGTTCTTAATTGCGAATTTCCGTGTCTTAAAATAGTGTGAAAAGCAAGGTAAAAATATTTTAAATCACTGTCAATAGACGATAGAATTATAACTAGAATACAAGGCATTCTAGTTATAATTCTATATACAAACTACATATGATTTCTGTGCGCATTGTCACGCTTGTTATTTCCCTGCCATATTTCATACAGGAATTCTTTGTGGATTCTATAAGAAATGTATTTTCAAACCGATATCCTATACTATAATACATTGTAGTACTCAATTGAAATTTAGATTTATTTTATTTTTTTTAACGTATATTCTTTCATATAATTTAAACGTTATAGTTCTATTAAAAAAATATATACGCGCATTTGCAAGCATAGAAAATATCAGTCATTGTATGCACATTATTAGGTCTTGACCACAATGTTGAACACTTGCTAGCGCGGCCTCGCCCGCAATCAACCAATGTCACTGTTAATTGGTACGTACAGTGAATTTCTTCACAACTGCGTTAGAAAATTACTAACTGTTCTCTCATATTAATAATTCCAGCTTAACCAATTATACAATTTGTTTACTTTGTAACCTTATGTCAAACGTGAAATGTTTGTGGTTAGATGCTAGAAATGATTCTTTCTGTTAATTTATTTGAATATCCATTAATGAAATTTAAATAGTTGTTGACATTGATCAATCTTTGCATGTCAAATTAATAATTAAAAAGATATTTTATACAATTTGTTTACTTTGTAACCTTATGTCAAACGTGAAACGTTTGTGGTTAGATGCTAGAAATGATTCTTTCTGTTAATTTGTTTGTATATCCATTAATGAAATTTAAATAGTTGTTGACATTATTCAATCTTTTGCATGTCAAATTAATAATTAAAAAGATATTTTCTAACAATAGAGTTAAACGCCTTGACAAATAAAGTGTGTGGGTTGCTCCAGGTCTAGACGAAGTGACTAACCCGCTTGTCTCAAATGCGCAGGGCGGCTGTCAGAAACTGGATGCGTGAAGCCGAAGATCTAACTATGAAAAAAGTGGACTGCCACACGCTGTTGGTGATAATTATCATTATCACAATGTTAGATAAAGTTTAGTATTTATAACGACTACACCCTTTAATTTAAACTGTACAACCAATTCAAACCAAATATTAACGATGTTTTAATTTTTTGGCGCGATAAAAACGTATGTTCTTAATTGCAGCTTTCTGCTTTGTAAAAGCAGTCTGGCAAAGAAGGTACTATCAGAATCTGCGATAAAACAAAACTTGAAAGACAGCGTTAAAAAACTTAAATAGAGCGTGTAAGCGTCAAATCAGCCACTGTGGACTGATTGGACGACCGATAACGTCGCCTCCGTAGTTTAGTCCAAAACGTGCACAGTAAATATACCAATTGTGACCTTCACATTGGTATCTTCAAGTTTATGGTACAAAGTAGGTGGCGACAGATGTCTTGTCACGTCTTCATTAATGGGAAATGATCCACGTTTATTACGATGTTCTCTGCAATCTTCGTACTCTTGTCCTTTCAGGAATTATAATTTTTTTTCTATAATAATGTTTATTGATACGTTTACAAAAACTTTCTGACCGATCTGATTTTTGATCTTGAATTGATTTACAAAGTCCTCTATCACAGAAGGAATTAATGTATTTAATTAAAATGGTATAATTCATAGTGGGTAATTATGATTTATGATATATGTTTAAAGGTTAATAATCTAATTAAAATATGTTCTACTAGATTTTCTACAACTGAACTTGGCTGAATAAATGGGACGTGCGTGAAAATACCACTTTCGCATGAAAAAGGGGCGCTTCGATCAGAGTGAGTCGCAAACTCAACTTCATTTCGCTTCTATTATCCTTCACTTTTTTCCTACACGGTGGTTGCAAGTGTGCCCAGGAGCTGCATTACCTTCTCTACCTAGCTAGCTAATTCGATAGGAGTTTGAGTCTAGTCGCGTCTAACGGACACCCCTTTCCTGTATGATTTCAGAGTTTCCTTCTAGATTTAATGATGCGATTTTAACGGCTTCTTTTCTCATAAATAATATTATATTTGCAAGCAAATAGCGATTCCATCATCATTCATCATTCATTAGTTGCGATTAATTCTTGGACTCAGTTTAGATTAGATTTAAAATCTAATTATCTAGTAAGAACTAGAGTATCAGAATATAAAAAAGAGAAAACTATAGATTATACGAACTCCATAGGATCAGCATCAAGCTCAAATAAATTTACATAATAAAGTTACGATCGTTTGACAATATCTCTTTACCGTCTTCGTCTACGGCTGACTTCAAAGTTATATAGAAACTGATTTAGATAAAATCAGGTATCGTTCATTTTACCACAATATCAGACTATGGGACTAATAACCATTAGCACTATAATGAACTTTTGAAAATGTATTTTAAAAAGCAATGTTTTTAATATTTCTAGAATTCTTGTTAACTATTCTAAGCTATTATAATAATGCTTGTACTAGGAAATAATTCACATCAATAGTCAATGATAGATACGAGCTTACAACGTTAAATCATAAGCCTGACGCTTACCGAGTTATTGCTCTTTAAAATCAAAAATTAAACTAGTTAGGGCGCCTCGGCACCTATAACCATCCAGCGGTGATTTATCGTAAATTGATGATGATTGTAATGAATTCATATAAAATACTAATAATGTAAACCTTTATTTATCTAACTAAAAACTTTATTTTAGAAATATTTGCAAATAAAACTCTCCCAACATTGCAATATATATGTATGTATGTACACGAAAATGCAACAGTGAATATATTGGCTTTGAAAGCTACTCAAACATTGTGACGTACCAGTCATGTGTAACATAGATTATACCCAACATTCAAACGTGTCCCCACACATATTCTAAATTAAATTGTGAAGTCTATACGCTGTAACATAGAAAAATTATATGTTTATTCTAGAAATTGAATTACTCTATATGAAAAATAGATAATATTCCAAAAAAACAATAATAAATGATGATAAAAAGACTATGTTTTGTACAGAATCAGATAAAAAAGTGAAGTGAAGTGAAGAATTCATTTTTTAATTTTTTTCAATACAAAATTAAATTTTTTCGTTCCTTAACATTATCAAAATTTATTAATTTTTCATGTGTTTTTTAATCCACATCAATGAAATTATCTCCGTACTCTGCTTAAACTAGCAATAACCTACATATGTATATTTAATAATTATCTCATTAAGATTTACCTACTCGTCACTTGGTATAATTTCACCTGAAAATTTTTAATTTTGAATTTTAAGTTTAAAATATATCTATCCCTACTATACCTTAATATATTCACGTAAAGCATCTTGAAAGAGTTCTCTCTAAACTTTGCCAAATCACTTTGAAAACTTTAGATCTCCAAGTCGTGGAATCGCATCAAAGTTTCTTGGAGTTGTGCCGAAATTCGCCCGCCAGCATAATTTTATTCAGGGAATGAAAATAACCAATACATGTTGTATTGATACATTACTAATTGATAGGATTTTTTAAAAAGTCAAAGTAAATACGTACTTTGGTAAAGTAATTAGGATTTCTTTTGTATTTTTATTTTTGTGAAATGGTGTTGGTCCTAGGGCTTTTACAAATATAACACATATATACATACTTCGCAAGTACTAGTGACTAAGAGGTTGCGGTCTTATGAGAATGAGGACAATAACACGGTGACGAAGTCTGCTCCTCGAATCCCGCTGAAGCGATAGAAGATGTATCACGACAGCATAGAAGGGGCTAGTAGCGATTTAAGCATCCAGTGCAGTCAAAATCTAAGCTTGGACCGCTATCTTAGAATAGGCGATGGTTCGGTTTCATAGAGTATTTTCGATAAGTTCTCAGAGTCAAATATTTAACAATTAAAAATACAGTTTTTCGTAATTTGTAATTTTCTCTTCGAGTTACATCTTTTTCAGAGACTAAGTTTCTACATTGCGCGACATCCACACGCAAAAGTGAGGTACTTAGTCTGAGTATCATTTAAACAATCGTGATTGAAATATATTAAACGACCTCTTAAAATGCTCTTCAGGGTTACTCGACTCTCAACCGCTAACATTACCATATTATGAAAAGGTTTTTAAACTTTTGAGACGTTTTATCACTTTTCTTGAAAAATGAGAAATTATTGAAGAATATTTTTCACCCCCGCATCTTACCCATATATCAAAAAAAAATAGTAGTTTTCAACACTGCATCCGCATTCTCCTCCAATCGTATCGAAGAAAATAAAAGTTCTATTGTACGAACTCGAACGGGAGTTGAGTATCTTCGCAAGTGTTTGTGCACTCACTCAAAGTTCTCTTTAATACATGTACGTCAGAGCAGTTTACAATTGTTATATAATATATGAATAGTGTTTTCATCTCAATATATATGTATATATATATATATATATATATATATATATATATATATATATATATATATATATATAATCAACATAACGAATTATTGCAGTCCACTACATTTATTAAATCTCTCTAAAGAGGACATAAGTCTCCCTAAAGTTGAGAGAATTTGACCTTTTCACTGTATGTTCAGAGTAGCACTATTCAGACGGATTGGCAAGCTCAAAGCAAACACTTGAGAGACCTGCCAATACCATAGTAAATGTCTATTATGTTACTAAGCGTTCGTCAGAACCTTGTCTATTGTTCATCATTATAGGTGTAATTAAGGTAAGATGATTGATTTCATAAGATGTTATTGCCGCTTAATAAATATTATAAAATATAGAATAATATAAAATAATATAAAATTTAACTATTTTATTAGAAGTTTCGTTATTATTAATTAATTGATTTAAAAAGTGAAAATCCCTTGCTTTTTTCATTATATTATTATATAACGACAACATCGAACTAATATTTCAAACGAGCTACAAAAGAATACTTAAGCTTATTGTGAGAAAATAACTTCGCTATATTCGGATTCTGTGCTTTAATCCGTTTGATATCACAACATGACAATGGAATTATACTCTACTGATTTTATGGTTTCTTTTGTCACATTTATTAAAAAGCAAATTTTGCTCTGAATTATTTCCAACATGTTTGATAATATGTTTGACAATATTTTATATTTCAATATCTTAAAAATAATGCTATAATTGTTTTAGAGACATTTTTATTTAAGTTCAAGGGAATGCTCAGTCACACTTTGACGCCTTAACTATCAACCTGGTCTATTCGTCGTGGATCCTGTTATTTTACTAACATGGCTTTGACGACCGGCGGATGTTAGTATAATAAGCTTTAAATCATAGCTAGACACAAATGATCACAGGCCAGAGTTTACTACTCTTGTTATTCGGTCCACTATTTAAATTAAGTAATAACGAAACTTCTTTAATTATAAACTAATTAACTATTGTAGTTATTTACAGATGTCCCATCAAATACACGAGGTATCATGATTTTCGGGTCAACATGTTCTTTTAACGCAAATATAAAAATTCAATCGCCAATAACATTTTATTGCATCAACTATCTACGTCAAATACACCTATAATGATGAACAACAGGCGAGGTTCTGACGAACGCTTAATAGCAGAATAGATGCAATATTTACTACGGGTATTTCGGCAGCTCTCTAAAATGTTTGCTTTGAGTTCGCCAATTCACCTCAATAATGCCACTTTGAACGTTGTCCTCAAAATTTCTGGTTGTAATTTTAACAGTTACTCAATCAATCCAATCTTATCGGAAAACGGATCGGACATTTATGGCTAGATAAGCGTTAATTGCTCTCGCGCTGGTTGGCTTAACATATAGTGTCGGCAAACCATTTGTCTGTTTTTATTTTTGTGATCAATAACTAATTGTTTGTATTAATAATGAATGCCGATCATCCCGGGATCGGGCTCCCCCGGGTACTATGGTGCCTTACCTCAGCATGCAGGGCTCTGCTGGGGCTGATTTCCATCCTCTCTTGAGGCTCGTGGGATTCACTAAGATGAATTTAATATACCTAATTTGTTGAAAAAATCACGGCGACGTGGTTCGCCATCCGTCACGTCTGGATTCTCACGAGGGCAAGAAGAGACCAATGGAGAACCGTTTCGCTGCGATGAATGGTAGCGGATGGAAGTCTATGGTCTCTGCCAACCCCTGCGGGGGATAGGCGTGAATATATAAAAAAATAAAAATGAGTTGCTGTATAAATAAAAGATATAAATGAAATAAATTTTTATTACAGATAGAATTTGGACAATAAATTCGTCTCATCTTCAATATCAGTTCAGTTCACTATACATTGACCTTTTCAAAAATAAGGGGTGTTGTGTAAGCCCCACGCTTGATAAGCCGATTGAGTATCGTAGATTGGATTTTATTACAGAGATCGACGCTTCTGCGTATTCATTATTATCTGGTCCCATAGTCCAAAGGACGAAATGTAAGCGATCCTTATTTATGCCGGTGAACACACGGCAGGAAGTCGAGTTAAAATTACAAATAACAAACCTTTGCATAGTAAAATATTTAGGTATAGTATATTTGTTTTATTGCTAATCTTACCTAATCGTAGCTATTTTAGAATCTTAGTAGCCATCAAAGTTAACACAATCTAACATACAAACGAGAAGGGAACTTATTCCAACTTACAGAATGTGTGCATAAATTTACCTAAATATCACACTAGATACTACCATAACTTCGGTACAAAGTTCTATAACAAACTTTGGAAATTTAATATTTGAGGAAGCTTGGAGTAACTTACCAAATGGTTTACTTTATTCATATGTAAATATATGTTGTTTTATTAAAGTAGTAACTAATTCAAACAAGGATTTGCAAAATTCTGTAAAAAAAATACATACAGGTCGGTTACATGCCGGGCCGTTGTGTAAACGTTGCTGCGTCTCATGATCATACTGATACAGCGAATACTTTTTTGAACCATTTTAGAGTGAGCTTTATCAGACTCATCACTTCGGGCGTTCAATGGTTGGACTTCTCGTTTATACTGCAGTGTTAGCTTCTCCGCCTCAGGGGTAGCAAAAGTCAATGAAAAAATGGTTCGAGGAATGTTTCCGGGACACGACGGCCTTAGCATTGCGCATTTGAAGTACGCTGGGGCACACTTGTCTAGAGTTCTGGTCATGTTGTTTACTCTATGTGTTTGTTATTTGTATTTGCCTGAAAGTACGATGCACACGATAGTGGTCCCAGTTATAAAAAAAAAAGACGGGTGATGCATCTGATTTGGACAATTATCGACCTATCTCTCTAGCCACCGTAATTGCTAAGATACTTGACTGTCTGCTTAACAAGCAGTTAAGTAGGTATGCAGAATTAAACGATGCGCAGTTTCAAGGAGGCCTGCCTCAAGGAGGACTGTTAAGTATTATACTGCGAGGAAAATCCCAGTTTACGCGTGCTTTCTAGACCTCTCAAAAGCTTTTGGCCTTGTGTCATATGATATCCTTTGGGAGAAGCTGAAGATTGAGACAACATCACCCCGTGAAATCAAATCCATTTTTAAATTTTGGTACGGCTACGAAACCAATCGTGTAAGGTGGGGTAATGCTACATCAAAACTGTATCTACTCCTGTGCGTTGTGAGGAAATTTATTCAATATATATAATAATAATATGCAACATAATTGCACAAACAACATTTTGAGCGTACTGACTGACAGGTGGGACTGGCCATTGCTGTGATACTGGGTGCTTCTGCATACTAATGTCAGTAATATTTTTATTATTATTGTGTGTGTGAAAATTAAATAAGGTTTGGTGAATAAACTTGAATATTTTCTAAAGCTTTGAAGCTCTACCTATACAAAATGAATTCATTTATCAATAACTCGAAACGCCTTTCAGATTTATTTCTTACTGGCCAGCAGTAGAAAAAGAAATATACATACAGTGGATTATACGATTAATATTTTCTGCAGCTTTGAAGTCTATCTGTACTAAAAAATGAGGATATTTATCAATAACTCAAAACGCTTTTGAGATTTTTTCTTACTGATCAGCAGCAGGAAAAGCAGTGGATTATACAATTAATTATTCGACTAACCTTTATTATGCAAATATGAAAAACCCCATCTTTACAAATTGACTACTTCACCTAATAACCAACTTGACTGCCCTAGATTAGAAACAGCTGATGAGAACTTTAACTTATACTGCCAGTACTATACCTACATATATAATCACACTTAGCTTACACTTGCGGATAGGGTAAAATTCTTCAATTTAAATTTAATAAATAATAGTTTATGCATGACTCTGAATTCTTGTATGCACTTCAGCAAAAGTCACAGAACGTAAAAAGTAAAAGAAGACTGCATATCGATTTCCAATATTACTGCACGATACATTTGTAATGAGTACCTAGTATAATTTTAAAATAATATTAGTAATAGGTCCGACTTAAGTATAGAGTATAATAGCTAGAAAAATTCTATTACAGTGAAATAAATAGTAACTTAAACAGTTCATACTTATAAAATATTACACCAGTAACTCTTAGTAACATTTTATAACATGTGTACAATATATACATACTCATGAGAATAAATAGCAGCGTGTTTAATTGCAGCTTATGTAACAAATTTACCCACGATGCGGTTGGGTTATTTGAATTACATGTAGGTTTTTTCTTAAAACTTTAATTGAATTATAAACAACCACATAAATTACGCTGGTTGGTCACTTATGGATAGGTACATATTTAAAATTGTTTAGGATTTTACGCCGATCTATATATTCAACTATTGTTATGTATAATTAAGTTGATTATTAATTTAATTGTTAATTATTAAGCCTGACCTGTACTTACATTATTAACTTATATTATTTTTATATTACTCAATACAAGCGTGTCATACAGTGACATCGAAAACAGATATAGGTCTTTTTTACTTTTTTAAGTTCTGTAATTTTTCTGAAATGTATTTTCAGAGTCACGCCATGCACGAAGAGTCAAGAATTAAAGATTATTTTTGAAAATTAGTGATAAATATCAAAAAGATTTTTATATAATAAAAAGGTCACAATCCCCCTTGCTCTATTCCAGCTTAATAAATAATAATATTAATTATTATTGTTTATTATTATTTATTATATAATTTTTTTTTCTTTTTATATTATACGGCATACATAAACTTAAATTAAGTTTTTCCGTATACCGTCGTGATGAAGTGTGGGTGTATATGTATAGTATAGTGGTTGCGTGTGCTCAATTAAATTCTAGAATTTCATTCTATCTGCTAGTGTAAGGAAATGATTATATATGTAAGTTTAGTACTGAAAGCATAAATCAAATTTCTAATTAGATTATTAAATGAAGAAGCCAATTTTTAAAAATTGGATTTACGCATTTGCATATAAAGATTAATCGAATAATTAATCATATAATCCACTATTGATATGTATAATTAATATTTAATATTCAGCAACGATTATTGTATTTACCCAAGTGATAATGTTATCGATTATTACTATAAGATTCTAGGAAATTATAAAACTGTAAGTTTTATAATAGTCTATGCTTAAACACAAAATATCGATTTACATTCAAAATAATACCTGAGATTTATTTTTTTATAATATAATATCAATAAAGCAAAGATGTTTCAACACTTAACATAATTGCTTACCGTATTATTGTCAATAAGTTTTAAATGAAATTTTCCGTGATAGACTTTCGCTTCTAATAAGTGACACGAAGCGACGTTGTTCGTGACACAAATAATTAACCTAGCTATTTACGGATGAAACTGATTTAGCGAAGAAAAGCGATTAAATTTCTTTATACTTTCCCAGTTGAAATAGGTTGGTGTGATAATTATCTATTTATATTTAGGTTATAACGTTTTTTTAATGTCCACAATATACCGCTTTATTCTTTCAAGTTTTTAAAGGAGCAAACTTTTCACAGTACCGTTTTTTTTTTAATTTTTAGGAGAAAAGGTCACGGCAATACTCCAACACACTCCTTAACTAATTAGATTTTCGCCGCATAAACTTACATATAATCTATTTATATACATTAAATATTGGTTTTTATTGAACAATTCGAGGTAGCAAACAAATGGGAATGGGCTAGTCACGTACGTTTTTAGTTAGACGAATAGTGAAGTGGAAATAGGCTAATCTGCTCAGGTTAGGTGACGAGTTTAGTCAGAGGTCTATTTCCAGCATTTGACTCCTATTAATGGCTTTTTTTACAGAATAAAGAGGCAAATGAGTGAGCAAAATTTGGTAAATCACAGTTTTATTTTTCGTAGATATCATATAATATTTTATATACCATAGGGGACTAACCGGTCTATCGCGGCTATTAATTCAGTCGATCGTGATAAAGCAAAAACAAACATATTCAAATACACCTAATAATATGTGAAATTCGATTCTATTTTAAATTTTTACAGGAAGCACTAATTATGTTATTGGTAGATCGCTAGTCTAATTAGTAGATGTTGGGTCCTGCTCAGTCCAGTTTTTTGTACAATATAATTATGCTCTAATAACTAATATATTAATTATTTAAAGTAGTATCTTTTTAATTCTCTGTAAATAATGAATAAATATCGACTCTATTTACTCTTCATTACCGATTTAATGAAATTCATATTTGCTATTCAGTAATTAAGTTCAGCCGCTAACGTCAAATGAATTAAAAGCCATTAACGCATTAATTAACTGGCAAACTGACATCCAAAGTGTAATTCATGAACGAAATGGTTTTAAGTGTAATTTAAAATGATCATGTGATGATATAAAATGTTATAATGTTGACCAAAGGGTTTTTTATTTTTAGGCGCCCCGCCTATCTGCCGTGGACAAGCTTTGCAATATCTATTCCTCCATCAATGCGGAGGCCGTCCCGAAAAAAAAACACTTATTGGTTTCAATTGTTTATGAGAGAGCTCGAGTGGTTGTAAAATAAAATAAAAACACGCTCCACAAACAAACAATCGTTAGCCAAAATGAGCACAAGGGGATAGGAGCTCTATCCTCTTGTGCCCCTTTAGTACGGCTATCGTTACGGCCGGATGCTTTTTAATTTAGCTTTCTCAGTATAATTAAAGCCCGTGAAAGCTCGTTGTGGCCATTTTTGAGAGGCAAACAATATATCTTTTTCTTATTTAAAAATTAAGATACCACTGTAATAAGCCCAATATTTTCATTGTATTCAACAGTTTTCTAAATAAAAGGAATATATGTATGTGTGTTTTTAATGAAAGATTAGTTTGCCTCATCTTCTATAAAATATTTATTAATGTGATGAAAATTTGAAAACGGACTACAATTCTTTGGGCGTAAACATGC
Organism: Baronia brevicornis; assembly: GCA_031353405.1. Classification (NCBI taxonomy): domain Eukaryota; kingdom Metazoa; phylum Arthropoda; class Insecta; order Lepidoptera; family Papilionidae; genus Baronia; species Baronia brevicornis. The sequence continues at coordinate 11,364 of JASFAT010004304.1, forward strand.
ATATATTGAGTAAAGATATAAAAATAAATAAGAAACTATAATTATTCTTCAGAATTTCTTATTCGTAACTTTGTTGCTTCCGTATAGTTTTGTTTACTGTAATTAAGTAAACAAAGTTATTAGTCATTTTATGTTAGTATTGTATAAAGTAGTGATATAATTTGTAAACTAAGGTCAGATTTGTTTCAAACCATTTCAAACATTTTTTTTATTTGAATGAACAGTGAATGTATGTATCTAGAAAATGACATAGTACATAGTAGTGCGCTAAAAATAAGTTCTGAAAACGTTAACAGCATGTGAAAAGAACGACCTGTGAAACGATAGATGATGTTAAAGCTATAGATGGAAGAGAATTGAATACAAAAGCTAAAGATAGAGAAAACGGAAATAAGCTGGAAAATACCTACACCCAAAGAAGAGTTCATATCCAAGATGAATAATAATATTATACTTCATCATCTAATTAAGGAATTCGGAACAGAAGAACTTTGTTATTATTGTATATAATACTAATAGCCACCAAACATCAATTGATTTTGATAAAGGCATTATTAATATCGAAGAATACTTCTAGAATACAAAGCTTTCAGATAACTAAAACAAAAAGAAACTACTTCTAAAATTAGTAATATTCTTACATTTAATTAAAATAGACTTATAATTGAATATGACAATTATTCGGATGAAAATTTATTTAAATAATTTCCGGGGCAACGATTTGTGAGGCTTCCGTAGTATGACCGGTAAATGTGAAAGCGCGGCAAGCGACGAACGGTAATACCTATTAGCGTTTGCCCAAACTGGTCTCCATTACCATAGTGTCTACAGCAGGGTTTTATGGTTCGATGATACGAACTATTTCAATTGCAAAATTTTCAAGACGATATATTTTACAAAGCTTTTCAAGTTTAATAACTTCGGAATTAGATACATTTACAAAAAACTTTTGAATAAGACAAATTTATATTTATTTTCGTCTATTTTACGGCAGCTGTATTTTCTACAAAACTGCTAATTAAAGAAATTATTTACTCGAATTTGTAAAACGTACTCATTTGATCTTATAAAAGCAATTAAACAATAATGGGTTCAGTGGCCAAGTTACCACTTCCGGAGTCATTAACTCTGGAACTGGTAACGGATTCGATTCCCGCATCGGAATAAATATACATGTATCAGCAGCTACAGGTATTTATTCCGAGACTGGATGTTACGCCTATTTGCCTAGGATAAACGTGGTTGGTCAATATACATTTCTCCAGAAATCGAAGCCTCGTACACAATTGGGACATATATGAGTATATGGTCTGTAAAAAAAGTAAAGTTAAAGCGTTTTACAATATTTTTTTTATATTTTTAAATTTTTCGTAGAGATACCTCAAACTTTTTTCACAGCCCATATAAAATGTCACACTGCTGGGCATAGATTTTGCCATTTCTGAAGGAACGGATATTTACCTACCACTTTATTCCAGTGCACATTGGCGTAATAAACCACAATCGGAATAAATATCTAGCCATACATATATTTATTTCGATGCGGGAGTAGAACCCGCGACCATTGATTCCGTTGGCGGCGACCCCGCCACTGAGCCAATTAGTCCTCAAACTTTATGACAATTTAATTCATAGTACCAATGATTGTCTGAATATTCCATTGCAAAAGATAGCTATTGAAACACAAAAGCTAATAGTTATCCTATTGTCTTTGAAATTATATATAGATTACCAAAATGTATAAGGCCTCCTTTGTGAAGTTCATAGAGATCTTAACGTGATCTCATTACTTTCACCTATCGAAGGACACCTTCACAGGCGTGGCCGGCTCGCTGACCTGGCATTGTTAGTAACAATGGAAGAGTAACGAAATACCCGTTAGACCTAGCCATGCCAACTTTCACAATGATATCTATTCACTCAGACATCCTTAGATACTATTCTTAATAAATTATTTGGTTGTAAATAAAAATATTTGTTTAAAATATTATATTTTCTATTTTATTGAAGAGACAGACAAACGAGTAGGCGGAGCAACTGATGATACGAAACCGCCGCCGCCCATGTACATCTGCAATATTAATGGCACTTTGCGTACCTTACAGCTAGCATCTTACTAATGGGCGTGGAAGAAGAGTTAAACGGGAGGAGAAGAAGGAAATCAAACAACAACTGCCTAAGTCGTGTAAGATGCGAACGGGATAGTATATTATATGCTTTCATGAATTTCATAAGCATTACAAATCGATATTCCTCGAGTGAAAAATATATCAGTGTTTACGAACTTTTAAATAAATATTTTTGAAACGAGACTTTATGGTATGTATTTCGGAATCATATAAGAACTAAGGCGTTTTTCTAGTAAAATTTAGTCTTTAATGTGTATCAAATTTTTCAAATCGTATCTGAAAACGACAAGTATGGACTAACATACATTACCGACGCAAAAAAACAAAAACGTTGTAAACCGTAAAATGTAAATATACCACGATCCAAAAATACTTTTAAGATTTCCGAGAAAAATATATCTAATCACTCTAAAACAATTTCAATGCTGTATAAAATTTTCTATTTGAACGCAGTATTTTTCTATCCAAATATGCAATAATTTTGTTTGTCATTAACAGTGTTTTCACTTTTATGCGTTGATGTATACAGTATTGACAGTAAAGAACTCCATTTTGAACTAACGCTGCATAAAACTAATGTTTTCCATTTTTCGGTCGAGTTTTCGTTTCCGCTTCTTTAATAATAACGTGAAGCATCTGCGCTGCTTGGCTCAGGTAGCTTCAAATATAGAGCAGAGACAAAAAAAAACATTACCGGTCGCTGTTTTATATCACTCGTTGACTAAGCTGTAAACTCACAACCGAGCGCCGTGCTGTTATTTAATGAACAATTTGTATTTTTATGGTATAAAAATACAAACGACTCGAATCAGCTTCGCCCATAGACATCTACAACACAAAAGACTCGCAAAAGATCGTTTGAGAAACATATAGCCTTCAATGTCGTATCGGTATGGAAAGCATATACCGCTTTATTAACAACAATTTAGTACAATTAGTCGAATCAATGTCAAAAAGTCCTAATATTCTTTAAAACTTCGATATAAAAATATAACATTAACTTTAGGGTTTAGGGAGAACTCAGACGAAGCAAGTTCACAAGCTTCTGAAATTCATAATATTGCTTAATTTTTTGTGGTGTGGTCTGGAAAAACTTATTACATTGTTTCGAATAATGGGGTGTTTTTGTTAGTATTTATAGTATAGTTAGTAAGTATAGTTTCAATAGTATTTTAATAAAAAAATATTGTAATAAATGTATAGTTTAATAGAAAATAAATACAAATTTTGTATTAAATATGAAATCAAACCAAACTACACAGTCAGAGCTCACATTGAAAAGAACAGGCAAGAAACTTAAAGGTCTCATCTTTGGATTAAGTAAATTTTATATTTTGTTTACTGTGTTATACTTTTATTCTGAAACTAAGCAAAACTCTCAATGTTTAAATTAAGCGACGGTCCAGGTATTATTTCATTTGTAATTATTATTTTCATTTACAATATAGAAATAGAAAAGAAAAGATTATATAACCTTAATATTGTAACTCGAAAAAATTCTTATAAAAACAATCTCATCCGTTAAGCTCGCAAAAAGCGCTTATTTTAAATCGTCTTAATTTTGTTGTAGCTCCTAATAGGAATTCTTTTGAAATTTCATATTTCGGACTATCAGGACGAAGTATTAACTACATCATACTACCAGAATGAAGTCGTACAAATATTTTTTATGTATTTACATATATTTGGAAACCGCACTCCATCATGCACCATACCTAAAAATCGACAGCGAAGACATCATTATTAAACTAAGATAATTATGGACGATATATTCAACAACAACTCGTACGTGTGTGATTCTGCCGTCATCTCTATTTATCTTACATTGAATTTTTAAATACCATTTTATAAAATAAGAAAAAATGTATATTCCTTTGTCTTAAAGAGGATATTATTTTTCTATCCTTTTGTAAATTGAAAAATGTTGAAAGTAAAATAAAAGAAAAATGTCGTTAAATGATTTTTTGTTTTGTCTTCCTACTTGCGTCGATTTTCCTGCTAGTCGTAGACCATGATAAGAACAACTTTTCTCGTATGATACTTCGTCATTAGTTCCGGCTTTCAGAAGCATGAACCATTCCGCTGACACTGTATTGAGTGTAGTACCGATTTAGTCAACTCAGTACATTGGATTCCTTCTTCTCTGTCTCTTGCCCTCCGTACTCAGTTTCTAGGCGTTGTCACCGGGTTTGAAGCTATGCGACCAAAATGCTCAAATATATGCTCCTAGGGCGTGATTTAATAATGGCTTGGTATCATTTCCAATTTGATGATTTTTGTTTTATCTGATAAATATAAATTTCATTCATTCTTCTGGTAATGATGTAATAACTACGTTTATAATACATAATTTATTACTTTGTTAATATATTAAGTCATTTGAATACTGAGAAACTAATACGAAGTAAAATATTTAAATAAAATTTTAAAAGCTTAAAAAGTTTCGTAATACGGTAAAATCGAGAACAAGTTATGAAATTTTGACGCAACGAACATGTGATGCCATCTAGTGATGAATAGCGCGATCAAATTTGCTACCACGTGCTTCAAAAGTTATGAATACTATCTACGTAGACTTAACTACAGAACTCTCAACTAAGTTATGATTATTGTCTTGCGAAATAAACTTTACATTTACTTTTGGAAACATTATTTATTGCTTTTTTTTCAACTTTACAGCGAGAATATTAACTTGTTTTCAGAAAATTTGGTAATTGAAAACTTTTGAAATTATATTTTTTATTACTTGACTGAAATTTAACAATAGATAAATTTACTTTTCTAGCCCAAGTATGCGTATTATATTTCAAGTTATAAAAATCTCAATTTAAAGGCTAGAATCTGCATGTTTATGTTCTTGTATTTTAATAATTAAACAAAACTTTCACGGGAATATTTTCGTATCCACTTTTACATCCGCCCGTCTGTTTTGAATTCCGTCTGTATGATTTTAATATCCGTTTTTGTCAGAATGCTTTAAGAATTGAAATGTTGTTGCAGAACTGGATATTGCACTAAATTGTGTACTAAAAATACATCCATGTTTACATATAACTAAGTTCAATATTAATTTATGCATCCAAATAATAGAGCTATTTACAAATATGGATTTGTTAGAAAATTTTTGTTGTCATTTTGTTGTTTTCTTTGTTATATCTTGTCTGTAAGTTGCAATGGGTCAGCTAAAACTGTTGTGTGTACATACGTTTTGATAAACACATGATTTTCGTTAAATTACAACGACCTATTCCTATCTAGTTTTATAATGATATGCGACTATGTATGTGAGTCTATTGATATTAAAAAAGACAATAATCTGAACAGAGAAGATTCCATTGTAAACAAATTAAGATACTCACGATTTCTGTTCAACATGATTCCTTTTGTCTTCGATACGCCTCCAGCATGGTTTGGATGACGAGGTTATGCACACACAGCTATAAAGCTTAATAATCTAGCATATTTAGACATTTAAAGTATAAGACTCTTTACTTCATTAAATGTATCCGAGTTCGATACATATATTTTTAATTAAGACTAGCAGCACAGAGAAATTTTCTCGAATCCGTCACGTACTACAAGCTAAATCATGCTAAAGGTCCGTAAATAAGCAATTATCGATCCGTTTAAGGTATGCTTTCGGTGAATTTTTGTACGGTCCGAGGATATTAATTGGTCTATAAATTATACTTAATTCCCTCTTTTCACCGAGTAAGAGCTTGTTTAGGTGGAATTTTATGGTTCTCTTCTATTGCGTTTTACCATTTGATTACTCTATTTTCTGGTATTCTGTATCAAACACAATAGGAGTTGTTTAATATCTGCTATCTACAATATTACAATTCACTACTAAAGTTATCGACAAAGTTCTTCCAGTCAGCAAAGTAATAAGCTGGTCAGGTTTGTAGGAAAACCGACAACCATTGGAGTAGATAAGTGCTGGTGTGAAGACCACATCTTGGCAAATGTGGTGTAGCTGACCTCTCTGCAAGATAGAGAGGTAGAAACTGGATGCGTGAAGCCGAAGATAGGATAGGAATTGCTTCAATGTGTTAGTCTTGCTAAAAAAAAACTCAAAAACGGCTCCACCGATTTGAATATTTTTTTTTATTTTGTTCGCTGTAATACAGGGAAGGTTTATGAATAAAAGAAAAACCTAAAAGAACAGCTGGAAAAAACGAAAAATTCAAAATTGCCAATTTTGTACTTCCAATTACTGTCAATAAATGGCGTTTGTGACGGCTTTATCGTCCAACTGACGTGTACACAAAACTGTATTTTCTTTTGTGCGATTTTGAAACGGTTATTGTACTTCAAATTTGTATTTTGGAAAAAAGATTTTTAGGTTTATTTTCAAAAAAGTCTTGATTAAAGTGAATTTAGATAACAGATTGATCTCGATGAATTGAAATTGGAAGATTGATAATCGCTGATCAAAAGTTATAATCACATAAATTATAGGTAAAACGATGTTCACCGAGTCATCTAGTATGGAATATAAACGTTTCAAAACAGTTCGAAGTTGTGGCATAAATAAAACGGAGAAACTAAACAGAGTGGAGGAAACTTTCGTCCATAATTCAAAAGCGGCGATTTATTTCAGAACAACTGAGATGAAAAAACGCCAAAGTTACAACACTAACTACGGTATACTTCGGCCTGTACTGTAAAAAATACTTATACATATATTATATATGTGCTTATAAACTTTGCTATGTTGGTTTTCTTCTTGTAAATTTAAAAAAGGACAATTTCTCGTC
>JASFAT010001119.1:0-46252 GCA_031353405.1 Baronia brevicornis
GAACACCACTGCGTTACGTGTCTTTTATTAGAACGCACAGAAATAGTATTTATCAATAGGTCAAATACACAAATAAATGGAGTCGCGAGATGGAAGCGGGGAATTCGTGTACGGTCGGCAAAAAGTTTTCATAGCCCGTACCGGCCGTAAATCAATAAATTAAAATTTTACGTTTGGGGAAACAAGTGGACAAAAATAAAGATTTTCACACTCATAAGCAAATCAAACCTTCATTTGAATTACTTTTTAAAAAAACATACAAATGAATTAATGGCTTTCAATAGTGCCAAAACAGAACGGATGAATTTGCCACTGTCACATAAAATGAAGAAGAACACGAAGGAGATTAATCGATGCGATCGAGAATAAAACCAAACTTAAAAAATTCTTTTATTTTGCCTGTCATAAAATATACATATCATCACGATAAGAAAATAAGAACATCACGATTTAATTAAAAAACTCAACCAATAAAAACTTCCTTAAATACTCGTATTATTGCTTTAAATGCTTTGTTATTTCAATGAAATCCACTTTTTCTTACCTGTGCTTATCTGGTTTATAATCAATTTTTTTTAAATAATTGCAAAAGCATTATCAATTGAAACGTTTTAAAAAACGATTACAATACTTCGCGCCAAGGAAACGTTTTTGTTCAGTTGTAAAGCCGACGTCGAAAGTTTCGATACTTCTCGTTTAAATCATCACTAAGAAAGGGACGTCTGTTCTTTATATTCGGTAATATTTATAGTAAGCGAACATAACGTTAAGTATTTTCATATTTCATTAAATTAAATGCATGGTAAAATAGACAAATGTAGGGCTGAGAAACTACCGTTTCAGAGTCAATGGTCGTCGATTCGATTTCCGCATCGGAATATATATATATATATATATATATATATATATATATATATATATATATATATATATATATATATATATATATATATATATATATATATATATATATATATATATATATATATATATATATATATATATATATATATATATATATATATATATATATATATATATATATATATATATTATATATATACATTTATGTATAGCGTACGGGTCTATATTATGAGTTTCGATATCCTGCTCATCCGTCTTGGATAAGCTGGATGGGTATATGTCCATTCTTCATGGAATGTCCACCAACATGGATATTGGAATGGTTTGGATTGTAAAATAAATAGCGAAAGTGAGTTGCAAAATGTAGTTATTTCAATATCATTATTAGTTTAGCATTTTTAGTGTTAGTTACTACTAAAAGAATACTTTCTTTTATACAATACATTTTATTTTCTTATGATAGGAAGGCAAACAAGCTAGCATGTCGCATGATGGAAAGCAATCAACGCCACCCATAGACATCCACAGTGCCAATAGGCATTTCAGAAGCGTTGCTGGCCTTTGAGAAAGGTATAGACTTATTATTGGACGAAAGACATAAAGATACTCAAACTTATCTAAAGATATAGAACTAAAATAATAGCGATGACGATATCCATGGTTCAATGCCGACAGATGATGCAATCCGATCATGGGACGAATCTGTAAATCGCTTTTAGGGGCACGTAAATATCGTCTGATTCATAGCACTGAAACAAACGCGATCTGTATACTAACAATTGTATTGGCAACTAATGGAAAACCACTCAAGCATAAAGTGACCGAAACGTGTAAATGGGCGTCAGTCACTGAGGACAGTTCCATTTAGAGACTTAAAGTTGGTTTGGCTTTTATGAATCGTCTTATGAACGTTGAACATTTATATTTTTATGGAAGAAGAAACAAAAGGGTCAACAAACACAGCAGAATGTGTGGTTGGCAAGGTAACCAAAAGTTGATTACCTTGCAAATCTACGGAGAACCACAATATCATCTACTAGTAGCGCCATCTAATTAAACTTTGAGTTACCTGAATTAGAGCATATTTTTGATTCTATATACACCAATATCTCACTTTGCGTCCTGGTTCCGTTCCAAAAAACACGACGCAAATTGAAACGACGCAAAGTGAATTAAGATTTTCTATAGCAAACCATGTAAAGATTGTAGATAGGTTCCAGGTTTACGAAAATACTACTTTATAAAAAGGAAATTGAACAAAGTAAACATTTTAAAAACAAAAATAATATAAAATTTTATTATATACATACAAAAAACAAAAGAAACGTATTCAATTAAAACAAAATAAACTATTCAATTAATTTATGAAAAACATTATTAACCAGAAACAACACGTAAAAATGTATATAAATTTATTATTCTCCTTTAAAAAAAGCACAACACTCTATATATGTTACATATCTATATACATTACAACACACTACGTAATTGAAACTGAACTCTTAAATTAGCAAAACAAAGTGAAAATTAAACTGTTTTAAAATTGCGTTGATTTTTAGTTAGAAAGGGAAACCCCGCGTTTTGATGGCATGGCGCAATTAGAAACAAAAGTCTTGCCATCTTTTAGAAAAAAAAGAAAATTTCAAAAAAAATTAAAGACTCAAACCCAAAATTACGCAACCTCGAAAAATGCACAGTGAAAATTAGTACTAATTAAGCAGCGACGCAAATTTGAAAAAACGCAAAACGAAACAACGCAAAGCGAGGAATTGGTGTATTCTACAAATTCAAAGAAAATGTATACTGTATAATAATGAAAATATGTTTGAATTTTGGACATTTATTGTTAATAAAAATGGAATTTAATGGTAGGGAAAAAATGGGTTTAACTCTTTTCCATTCTTAACTTCATTCTTCCCCTTCAATTAAATCCATCTTTCTATTACTATCAATTTACATATGGTTACCTTAAGTAATGCGACGCATCTACACTGTCTTTAGTATTGAAAATATATATGTAGGATTAGTGACACTTTTGTTTGTGTTCTTTCCTTCTTCCAAAAAAAGTGAAGGATGAGAGGCACAGAGGACGGGCACGAGTTTTGTTGATTATGTTTAGTAAAATATATAATACTTTTTTACCAGATATTAAATAGATATATAGATATCAAATAGACATTCATGAAATGATATATCAATATCAATATCAGCCCGCGGCAGTCCACTGCTGGACATAGGCCTCACCCAAGGCGCGCCACCTAGCCCGATCTTCGGCTACACGCATCCAGTCTCTGCCAGCCGCCTTGCGCAGATCGTCGCTCCATCTAGCAGGAGGGCGTCCCACACTACGTTTGCCGAGTCGCGGTCTCCACTCCAGCACTCGTCTACTCCAACGATTGTCGGTTCTCCGACAAACGTGTCCAGCCCATTGCCACTTCAGTCTTGAAGAGCAATGTCGGTGACTCTGGTTCTCCGGCGAATTTCTTCATTTCGAATTCTGTCCACCAGAGAAACCCCGAGCATAGCTCTCTCCATAGCCCTCTGAGCGACTTTGAGCTTGGCGAGGAGACGGACTGTCAGTGTCCACGTCTCGGCACCGTAAGAGAGTACGGGCAGGACGCACTGGTTGAAGACTTTTGTCTTCAGACTTTGTGGTATGGGCGACGAAAAGACTTGACGGAATTTCCTGAACGCTGCCCAGATGATATATGAATGAAGGATATGAGAAATGATATATGAATGAAGGATATTCGATATTGGTATAATAAGAAAACATAACTGAATTGAAAGAGCGAGAGCAAGAGTAACTGAATTTTGATAAGCGACCAGAAACATAATATATGTTTAACAAGATTTAAAAAAATCATCACGACTTAGATATATCTATCACTTTATCGTTCATCGTGATAAATAACCGGTATTAGATCAATCGCTTTAAACTTGTTTATTTACACTGTTAAACTCCTTATTATTCATAAACATAATGAAATCGTTGATTAAACAATTGTTTACAGAAGGAAAACCTATCTCCTTTGTAGACTTTTTTCAAATAATCTAGTTTAAAAGAAAAACATGTGAAACGGCAGATAAGTGCGACAAATGTTTACTGCTAGGGTTTTTATATTTTATATTATAGAATATTTTTGGTAATGGAAATCGAAAGTATAATAAAATAAGACCAAATGTCCCTCACCAGATCTAATAATATCTTTAGGAGCTATTCCGCTACGAACCATCATCATAAAAGCATAGTTGATAAGCCGCATATCTGCGGCTTAATTGTTATAGAGCATTCATTAAATAACATTTTAACGTGGTAGAAATGACATTGTATTTTCCCGCTAAATTACACCAATGACGTTGATTTTTATTTCATTTTTATAATCTCATAAATATTATTTTGAGTTATACTTTTTTAATTCTGGTAGCGTATCACTCGATATAGTTTGATTAGGTTGCATAAGTGACTTCAAATAAATGCATGTATCGTGTGTTAAAACACTTGACTGTAACAGTCCATTTATTTTGGTCGAACGACCATCATTTTATCAAGACGTATCGTAACAAGTTGATTTCCCATCAAAGAAAAAGAATGAAAACTCTACCAGCTATACTGCGGGCGATTCTGTTTGCGAAGTCTTATAATTATAGAAGAACAACTAATAGAATTTGTATGGACAGTCAAAAGTTTTACTTAGCTAAGATCCGCGACAAGCAAAACAATAACAGAAAATTAATAATGTGTATTTTTCTGCTGGATGAAGTGGATTTATTTGGAACTTAAACCAAAAACTTACCGAAAATCGGCCATCAATTCTCCACTCACCAACCACTATACACAACACCAAACACACATTACCACTTTTCCATCTTGTAAGCGACACGTGTTTCGCCCCAACACAAGGCATCTTCAGGTATAGTAGACTTCAGGTAGTAGAGAAAAGTTAGAACCGAATAGTTCCGAAAAAACACATATTATTAATTTTCTGTTTTTGTTTTGCTTGTCGCGGATCTTAGCTTAGTAAAACTTTTAACTGTCCATATAGTGATGGATTTCCGCAAAGTAACGCCTGACTCCATTAATAATAGAATTTGTTACTGCACTATGACCGGTCAGCACTTAATTTCTTCTTACTTCCCTTTCTTCTTTAGGATGTATTCTAATAAGTAAACTGGTGGTAGGTAATCAACACCGCCGATAAATATTTTCAACACAAAGATCATTGCAGATACGTTGCCTTCTTGAGAATAATAGGATAGAAGAGAAGTAAAGGAAAAGGAAAAGCGGTAATGTATAAGGAAGTGGTACGTCTTTAGTCGATCCGGCCATTTCGTAGGTACAGTATGGCTCTACTCTATGTTACCATCAAATTTTCTTACTCATGTACGCCATACATATATTTATCCCGATGCAGAAATCGCTGCGAAGGCGGTTGCTTCGTTTCTAAGCCAATTAGGTCGTCATGTAAATATACCACGTTTTTATCTGATTGTAGCATATAGAAATCCGTGGTCTCTGCCTTCCCCTACGGGAAACAGGCGTGATGATATTTATGTATGTACATATATATTTATCTCATCCAATCTTTCAGACCGTTATTAATCTATACATGTATGTACATAACTGTATATTCACTCGTTTATTGGTTGAAGACATCTGAATCAGCTATACGCCTGACATCACCAAGGTTGCCACGCCAGCACCAAACGAGTGTATATCGTGCTTTATCATCAACTTTTTGACAGTAAGGTTGTGTCGGAAGTACAGTGGATATAATTTTTAATTACTGAAAAGGTCAATATCGGAAATATCTGTCAAGACTACGTATTTTTTATATTATATACCAAATTAATTACATACATTACGCATCGTTTTACCTAATACATAAGAATAAAACGAATTTATTTTATAAAAAAAAATTATGAAAGCCTTTATAAGGATAAAGGAAAAATACAGAACATTTAGGAAAGTATTCAAAAATAATGAATAAAAAGTATGTTCCAAGTTAACCATCGCAAACGATTAAAAATTAAACTACGAAATGGAGAAAATTAGGTAAGAAAATTAGTTTAAGCGACTAGTTGTCACCAGGCGCGGTTACAAAGGATACTATAATTGCGATTCATGGCCGGATTGATTCATTTTTAACACTTTTATTATTTCCAAATCATCATAAACAACTATAATGTTTACAAGAATAATGCGAACATATTAAACTAAGTATATGTAAGAACCTTTTTGGTCCTTAGACCTTACCCTAAGAAGTTGCATAATTATTTGTGTTTTATAATTGAAGCAAGAGCTACACTGTATTGCCTGTCCATCCAATCCAAATGTCACAAGACGTTTTGAACATTTTTGATCCCATATACTTTTTACTGTACAGCCATTTAAAAAATTAGAGGGGAACATTGGTTCGATAACCTTAAACGTTGCAGTGGGGAAGTGTTTAATTTAAACTATGGGTCGCGGATTCGTATTTTGGTTTCAGATAAATATATTTATGATAAACATAAACACACAAGTGACAATAACAGACATCCAGTTGTTGTCACTTGTGTGTTTAATGGCTCCCATAACACATGGAATCCAAGTGTGAGGCTATGAGTGCAAAAAGCTTATTTATTTATAGTTTCGCCAAATTGTTTCAGTGTTCAACGCAAGCAAAACAGATTCTTAGCGAGCTTTTTTCAAGGTTATTAGATATATATGACTCATTTCAAGCAAGCTTGTTTACGATTTCTATAACTTCGCTTGTTACGCCGCTGCCATGTGGCAAATTGGTACGTAATAAGTCAGCTCCGTAACGTTAGTTTAATTATCAGAATTCGAAATAAAAAAAAAACATTTTTTCTCATTTCTCTCTTCTGATGCTATCTAACGGATAATCTTTAGACAAAGCCGATGTAATACTTCGTATTTACCTCAAAAAGTATCTCTTTTTTCTAAAAGTATCTTCTAGTTTTTTCTTAAAAAATTCTCAAACTATTAAAGAAAATCAGTTTTTTTGTTGCCCCTGTATAATTGAGTTATATGGACTTTAGTTCTAATAATTATGCCGACGACATATTTATACAAAAATATAAGGTATAGAAGTACCATCGTCTACATGTGGCGGTGCGAAATATATCAGCATTATAGCATTTTCGAAATTAAAAATATATCCCTCACTTATATGTATGAAAATACATCAAAGCGCATTAAATAGCACTTTGTGACGATATCATATAAAACATTTGATGACACTGATAATTACGTGTCACGGTAATAATAGTGTAGAACATTTGGGATGCACCAAAATCGACTGAGAGCGAGTGCGGTTGGAAAAAAAACCTCGATAGAGATTAATGTTGTCAAACAGTGATAATAGTGATAAGACGATTGCAAGATATCACTATGATTATTATATTTGTACGACGGCGAGGTAAGCGTGCGTGGAGATAACGCAAAAGGGAAGTCAAATTAGATATAAATTCGTTTGGAGACAAAAAGTTATATAAAATACAATGAGTTAAATATGGCTCTCTCCTACAGTAAGTTCGTGTAGGTATCATCAAGCCAAATAAATTAACCCTGATTTCCTGTCCGATAGTGGTCCATGTTCCGGCCTCAACCTCGTTAGAATTGCTACTAACTCCCCCCTGCCGTAGTAATACGTCTTCCATCGTTATTGCGAGTTTTGAAAACTGAAGAGTAGCTTTCTTCACTGAGTTACAGTCGTCATCTTTCTCCCGAGCCCTAATTTAGGACCTTTATTGGATAATCCTTTCGAAGTTTCAAAGAACCTAGAAATAAAATTTTTACTAACAGTTAAAATTAATTGCTTACAACTAGCGTTATGGTCAGCTTACTTCATGGTTTGATATGTTCATAAAAGTTACCTTTAGCCATTAACTACTTTGTAACAAAGATTTTCCACTTTTGTATATACTCTATATATTGATTTAGATTGGAACAAGAAACATTTACAAAGCAATTATTTATTTTTGTCGGTTTCAGCACATCGCATCGCGTACCTCAATGAGCTGGTGCTAATCCATTACTCGACAATGGGCTCCCTCAAAATGCACAAACTCGCCCGATCATCCGTTTCACGCATCCTTGAACTACTTTAGCTTGAATTTCTGCAAGCGGCCCTGCCCAAATTATCGCACCATCTACCCAGGAGGTATTCCACGTGGTTGTCTATTTTTTTGGTTTAAAATGTGTGCAAAAATAACCGCGAAAGATTGCTAGCTCACAGTAAATCCATTAAAGGATATGCACGCCACTGCGATCCGTCATCAATTCGTGGCATTATAGTCTATATTCTGCGAACTCGGACGGCTGACCAATGCCACAGCAGTCTTGACATAGTTTAATGTTGTGTCTATGTATAAATTTGGTTTATGTTAGACTTAGTTACAATGCAACATGGCTGAATGCATGTAAATTGGATGTCATTAGGACGGAATATAATAATGAGACATTCAAAGTTTAATAAATCGCTCTTCAACCTTATCATCATAATTTTAGAAGGATTTCTCCTTGTCTGTGTAGTTTGCTACTCTGGACTGTGAGTTGGCTTCTACAGATATAAGCATCACATGTCAGTACTGCAGTTGCAGTGGGTACTATTTCAAATACTTCGGACACATATTTTAGATCTCCCGTCCGAATCCACCTTTGTCCAATAATACCGTATTTTTCCATAGAATTGGAGAAACATTAGGCTACAGTGTCTTCGAGATAAAACAGACATACACAAATAACATTCCTCATAACATTAAATTTTTGCTTAAAACAAAGTCTAGTTGCGACGGAGGTTTGAACCTTGGAGCAAAAATTAGGTACTCTTGCCACAGAACTAAGCGACGTGGCAAAGACGTGTACTTAATACACTATTTTATGGGAATGTAGTGGGAGCATAATTTGAGACGCTTAAGGTTAATTTTAAATTTGCGCATAATTTGCATCGAATTTTATTTAGCTGCACCTATTAGAATTCTAAATGTCGTCTCTGCAACAAACTAATTTTAATTTACTTAGTTAAAGGGGACATATTCAAGTCGTGTAATGAAATCACACGAAGCATAAATTTCAATAAGACAAGTGGAAAATTGGCAGATTGCGAATTGAGCTTATATGCAAAGGTTTTGCATTAACCTTATATAACATATTTTTTTAAATAGAAATAGCAGGCAAAATGGATGAAAAATCTTATTTAATTGTAAAAAGTTACCACCACAAATGGAGACATGCAATATACCCGAACGAAGATAAACTTGAAATGATTTTGTAATATTTGTGTGCAATAAAGAGTACAAGAATGAGATAATTTCTGTAAAGCAAAGCTTGACTCCATCTATTATCTAATACTGCAGATGTTCCACCAGACTTCATTAGGACCGCTTCCATTAAATTGTACTACTTTGAAACATGTACTACTTGTGACACTGAACATGTTCAGATGTTTTACTTTGAAACGCGTTGTGTTACATTGTAGATGAGGTCGCGGGATAACTCGTCTGAAGTTGAAGTGAAGCAAAACTCGATCGTGCGAGATAGTGAACAAAACACAATGTAAAAAATAATTACATCGTCTGCAACGGTAGATAAGAGTTTTGTTCGAAATTGATTCATCGTTTTATGTCGATGTAATTGACATATGTAAACTTTCTTTAGCTCAGCTGCCCATCCTGGCTTTCCACAACAGCACCAAGGTACAGGATTAACCTAATTTGGGAATTCTAGAGGAGAAACTGAAGTACTTTTATATGTAATATGAATAAAAATTTATTATTATTATTACTCTCAAAATTTATTTGTACGTTATGAAAGAGTAAATGATCTTCGAATGTTCTTGTACTCTTACTACTTCTTGTTCTTGTGCAAAAGCCCAGATCTAGTAAAAAGATCATTAGTAAAAAAATGAAAAGAGACTTATGTGTCAGTCTTTATGAGATATGAAATGAGGAAGCGTATGGACTGATTGAAAACAATATACGGCGCTCTTACACATCCGAATCACTAGAGACAGTGAAAAAGCGTTGCCGTCCTTCTTGTTTTCATTTTTAAGGTTCCTATGTCGTAGATTTGCAAAACAGTTGAAAGTACCTTGTTCAGATCATCATATGTAACCCGTAATTTTACTAACGTAGTTAATTTTTATAAATATTTTTATTTATTTATTAATCGAATAACGTTTGGAAATGCGTGCGAAATATATAAGATAATAATAAAGCCATTGCTCTTAATATATTTTAATTCATAACGTGTTATGTTAAAAGAAAAAATGAATTCGTTATACCATTTGGAACCCGCCATTACAGGCAGTAATTATACCGAATTATTTTATAATGATTTTTATTTCCAGATGTGGTTTCAAGTACATCATTACGTGGCATTACCAGCAGATATCTCACAGTCAAAGTTAAAAATATCCCAAGCGCATCTCAATAAATATTGAACACTGCGAATAATCTAAAACGTTGGCTTCCATACGCCGATTCAAAATTTATTTATCCCTCCCTGCCTACACCATTATACAGAAAGCAGATTTTTACAATCCTTCTCGCCCGCTTGTTTATTAAAAACGAGAATGATTTTGAAGTATGGAACGGATATGTTTTGTTTTATTTTATATGGCTCTATAAAAACGTTATTTTACGTCATTGAAATATAATGTAGTAGATATTTCGGCATGTAAAAGGATGTAATCATTTTTTTGATAAACGAGCAAACGGTTACGTCATCATCAACAGCTCGCGGTAGTTCATGGCTGGACATACATAGGCCTTCCTCAAGAAGCGCCATCTACCCTGATCTTCGGCTTCACGCAGTTGTCAGATCTCCGACAAACGTGACCAGCCCATTACTTCAATTTGCTAATTCGGAAAATTATGTCGGTGACTTCGGTTCTCTGGCGGATTTCCTCATTCCGAATCATATTCACCAGAGAAACTCCAAGCATAGCTCACTGAACGACTCTGAGCTTATGAAGCAGATGGAATGTTAGTGTCCACGTTTCGACCTCGTAAGAGAGTGCTGGTAGAACACACTGGTCGCAGAATTTTGTCAATCGACAAAATCGAACCTAACTAAGAATGAAACGAAACTGACGACCGAATAAAGTGATTCGAAGTATAAGGCTATATACATAAATAAACAAAGGCCCGTAACGGACAGCAGAGTTGTCGGTGCTAGATAACATGTTCTGCGGTCACCAATCCACTGTAGGGAAAATCGGGGAGGATTTTTCTAGTCACCACGCGGACTTAGGGAACACCAAGGTACGTTCCCGTGGATGGAATCTCTGACAATATCGGTCTAAAATCTAAACAGAAGTCACTAATATAGTTTTCTTTTTGACACTAAAATACCAAGATTTAATTTATCTTACCAACAAACATATTTGTAGGTTCTAGAACCAAAACTGTGTTAAGAAAGGAGCTCTATCAATTACACAGGTTTGGTCGAATGAAAATTCTAAAAATTGGTCTTACCTTTTTAGCTTTACATATAAGTACGTTCTTAAAACAATTATCTATATCAATTATATACTGCACCAGACTAAAAAAATCTTATACATGCTAATGAAGTTTAAAACAATTTGCCATGAGAATTATTAAAAAGTAATATTTTTAGAATATAAAGTTAATTCTGACTGACCAGGTGTTCGCCGTATCGGGCTTTCCCCATAGGTCAACTCACGCGCAGACCGTTTTCCTGTTATAATTATTCCATTCCGCTCACTTGGAAACCAGGCTCCTATATCCGTGCAAGATTTGTGCGTTAAAAAAATGTATACCTTTAAGTTTTGAAATCGATTCGAATAAATTACCAGTGGTTAAAATGAATGTAGCTTATTATGAGGTTGATCAGACAAATAAAATAGATAAAGATACATTTTTGTCATATAAATTTATATATGCATTGCATTGACCACATTTACTTCATGCACGGAAGTTGGGTTTTGTAACTAAAAGGTCACAGCTGACTTCCGCGAAGCAAACGACACGATCAATCGTACACACGGCAAGATTGTATTGCTCCGTTGAAGCGTTCCTCCCTGAATTAATTGATCTTGAGCCAATTGCAAATGCAGGTTGGCAATTGATATAAGCAGCCTGCGAACATTTGATCCAATTGTTGGCACAAATATCAGGAAGTATAATAGTGATTACATAAATAATTCCAAAAATATATTAGGCCAAAAAAACAAAGATAATAAGCACTAACGCCGACGGACACAGCTCTGATGGCGTTCTCCAAATAATTAGATTTAAACAATCTATTGCCATGAATGTTTTATTATTTTTATTTCAAGACTAATAAATGTTATATTAAACAAAAAAGCATAGAATAACAAATATGTAAGTAGCTTCGAGAGACATAATGCGAAACGCGTTCCTCCGAGCACTATGGTATACAATATTTTGAAGGTTTAATATATTTACTATGATATGATCCAACTGAAAGCGCGCTCAGAATCGCTCACAATATTTTAAAACTTCCACAAGTACGAACTAAAAGTTTCTATTTTGTGGTAGTGTCTCAGGTATGTTTTATAGGTATTAAGTTTATAGAAAAGTTTTACAGGCGTATTTTATTCTTTGTAGATTGTGTTTCATCGAAGTTGCTCCCTTTCGTTAGATTTCCGCATCAAATTATTCTTATTGAACTACGATTATAAATTTAAGTACATCCTTGTTCATATCTAACAACACTTTAGATCGACTTCAAAATTATATTAATTTTAAAATATGCACAAAATGACCATTATTGTTGAATACATGTAATATTTCATTTGTATAATGTTGTACGTTTGGTTGCCTGCAAAGGAGGACAATTTTTTATATACCAATATGGACTAGTTATAATTCCACTACGCACTACTCGCCACAAAAAAAAGTTTCATCCGTGGCTGGATTAATGGCGGTCCAGTACAGTGCGTTTTTCCCGAATCTTATTTTCACGTACTACGTCGTCACTGTGAAACCAACTATCTCCAGCGGTGTTTCCGAACCGATACAACATTGGAACCTTAAAATAAACAAGCTTACACAAACTTGTAGGCTTATTTGTTTGCAGAAGTGTTATAAAAGAAATTTAAACGTAGGCAACGCTTCTGCAATGCCTATGGCACATACACATACATATCGTCACGCCTGTCTCCCGTAGGTGTAGGCAGAGACCACAGATCTCCATCTGCTACGATCTCGGCATACTTCCCTTGTTTCCTCCACACTCTTTATTCTCCCTGTGCAAGCCCGCCGGTTAATCTTCTCTTGATTTGGCCTTTCTTAAAAACTTCAGCAATTTGGTGAAGGTATTATTTCCGTGGTATTCCCCTACCGGCCCTTGCATCCACGTTCGCAACGTATATTTCTTTTGCCAGTCGTCTCTCATCCATCTCTATATACCCAACTCAGGACACCACAGGAGTCGCGGAAATGTTGCCGGCCTTTTAGGTATGTGTAGGCTTGTTTTTTGAATGGCAATGGGCAGATTTGAAATACTGTCTCGCTCTACTAGCACACCCAGCTTGGCCTTTTCCTTCCAGATGGCCGCGGAACTGAACGGCTTGCCTTTAAGGAAGTTTTTCCCATCGGTCGGTGTTCGGATAAGGCGCGGTTATATCTGTCCCGGCGGTAGCGTTAAGTATGTCGTTACGTCAGCGGATCGCTGCCGGCGGCCGGCAGGCAATGTGAAGGCCGGAACATTCACTATCAGCCTTAGCACCTCACTCTGCCGGACACTTCGACTCGCTACCGGTGACATCGAACGATTAAAGTTTGATATCATATAGACGAGCAATTACGTTTAAATTGCAAATGGCACTTGGCCGATTAAACTTTAATCAGAAAAAAACTTTTTAAGATATTTGATAATTACGGTGTCGTATTAAAACGTGAAGTTTTACTTGTTCTAAGAACATTTATTTCTTAGAACAAGTAAATAAATAAATAAAGGAAATATCATCATCATCAACAGCCTGCGACAGTCCACTGATGGACACAGGTCTCTCCCATGGAGCGCCACCTTGCCCGATATTCGGCTACACGCATCCAGTTTATGTCAGCCGACCTGCACAGATCGTCGCACCACCTACCCGGGGGGCGTCCCACACTACGTTTACCGAGACGCGGTTCCCACTCCAGCACTCGTTTGCTCCAACGATTGTTGGATCTCCAACAAACGTGATCAGCCCATTGCCACTTTAGTTTGCTAATTCGGAAAACTAAACTAAAGTCATCGACAAAGGAAATGTAAATAGTCTTTATTTTACAACTGACCTATGGTCTCAAAACTTATTTTTTTTTAAATATATATATTTAATGTATCGTAAGTTTTAGTAAACTTAGGAATTAAAGGTCATGCTGTCTTGTGAAATAGGCTCCCTCCATTGTTCTCTATTTGATCCTTCCGACGCTATCTCTCAATCCCTTTGGTATGTTGTCCTCCCACCTTTTACCTTCCCTCCTGTCCGTCTTTTTTTTGTTCCTGAAGTACCAATCAGTAACTTTTTTAATCCATTTTTCTGTCTTTGGTCTCATTATGTGATCAGTTTATACTTATATAGTTGTGTCCATTTTAGTATTCATGTTTTCTTAGAACAAGTAATTAAAATCGTATAGGTATTTACAAAAAAATAGTGAATGCTTCTTTATACATTTGTCCTTTATGCGGTCGTAAACCATTTACCCGATCGTGATGAATTTTAGTAAGTTGTTATGCGTATGCTCACGAAAGTTACCAGCACTAAAAATATTTGTCTTTGTATACAGATTATAAAACTAGGGATTGCAATCCCGCAGCTCACTCAATCTCGCGGGATTGATATGCGGGATTACTCAATCACACGGGACCCCGCATCTTTGAAATTGTTATAAACTCAAATTGAAACTACAGATTTTTGTGTAAAAGTCAACTTTTATTAAATATTTCTTAAGCAAGAGAAATTCTATTAATTAAGTATAAATAATTAGTAATCTGTTTTCTTAGATTCATCTTTAAATGTTTGGCATAGTTTAAAGGTGTTGTTTAATTTTATCCTTGCTCATAACAACGGTTTTCATAATTCAGTCTTATTCATATAATGACTAATAATCAAATCACAACTTTCTCTTAGATAGAGCTACTCGCGATGTACGCGAAAGTTTTAGCGCCAATTTTTTAATTTGCGGGATCTGCTCATCCACGCTTTGAAGGTGCGGGATCCAGAAGATTAATAAAAGCAGCGGGATCCCGCGGGAATGCGTGATCCCGTTTTGCGGGATTGCAATCCCTATATAAAATCTAACACTTTTTTCTTTATTTGGTATTGCAACACATGCTGTGTACAGCTAGAAAATAAAATTATTAATTTGTTTATAGCATTTGTATTTTTTTTATTCTATATACTTTATTGCACTATACCATATCCGAAACTTTGTTTTCAACTCATATTTATTTAATCTGTCAGTTTGTCCGGCGCACTATATGACAGGTAACTTTAGAGGATATTGTATTGGAAGTTGTTTCATTCAATATCCTTTTTAAAGTTCAGAATGAGGACAAACATTAATGTCCACTTTTAAACATTACAATAGAGGAAGCTGTTGGTTTGCTTGCTTGCTTGTCTTACACTTTTAGATAAATAGATGTCATAGGTATTTCAAGTTGGTCGATTGGTCGAACACATTATTACAATTGTTACACTACAAAGGAATTACAATAATGGTAAGTAATTATTCAACAACTACATCGTATTACAATTAGCACATAGTTCAACAATAATTCCATTGTCGCGTTATATCAGGCTGCCTATTATTTTGAAGTATGTAATCTATAACTGTAACGTCATGGCAGCTAGTGTAATGGCTACTCACTACGGTAATTTGTGTTATAACTTTTGTCTATGGCGGCTTTGACGTATTGTCTGCAAATAACATGACATTACGTCACTGATTATGGTGTTCGAATGGATATCGCTAGCTAGAAATATGATTATGAGATGTGGCTTTTTTATGGTAAAGGAAGGCAAACGAGCAGGCGTGTCACCAGATGGAAAACAATTAACACCGACCATAGCCGCAGTGCAGAAGCGTTGCGGCCTTTAAGGAAAGTGTCATTATGGAATGGGAAGGGGGAAGAAATGGGCCTCCGGAACTCAATCGCTCACCGGACAAAGCGCGGTAGCTAAGCTACCGCTCAGACGCCGATTTTTTGCGAGAGTGTGGTACTTCCCCGGGCAAGTCGGCCCATTCATGCTACAGACAAATAGTAAGACATTCTTGACAAAGTATTCGTCTGCAGCGTGGCTCTAGCACTTCAAAACTAGCAAGAAATGGGACTATTAGAGTGAAAAGACACTAAATACGGGTAACCAATGAAATCAGTGCTAAATTACGAGACGTAGTCGAAGATATGATAGACATTTTTAAAAAAAATAATTTATTATTAACTTTTATAAGTATAAGTGCGTAAAGCTAGAAGTGCAAGCAGGATGTACGCTCTATATCGACAGAAAACAATCATTAAGTCGAATAATCAGTAAACGCATTTACTGATTATTGGACTTACAACCTAAATCTGCCACTAGATACCTTATACCTGTGAATAAAATACCCAATCCGCCCACCAAGTGCGGGGATAACAGCAATACATCTTAACGTCCCGGAAGTAAATTGGCCTTAACACTTCACACTTGGACGTCGGCTAACCCTTATAATTGAGGGGTGTTAAGATGATTATTTCTTCTTGTGGGTGTCATACGAAACTATGTGAACTATATAGGGACTATTACCCATCTATGGCAGCAGTGTACCTGAGCAATAAAAACCAATCTTCAAACACCAACTCATATGACAGACGTGAGAATACAGTTGCTGTATTGTATTGTAAGAACCCAACGTCCAGCAGTTAACCAAGGGAATTGAACGCGTAACCTCATTAAATTTCGCCACTGCTCTAATTTGGGTCGTACTAACTACGAAACGATATATTAGTCGCTTAATGGAAGAGTGGCCCAATCCACATAAATATGTGGATTGGGCCACTCTTATGCATAACTAATTAAATTTACCAAACCAGTAGTCTTTTTTTATTTTCTTAAAATCCATTATGGCCTATCTTAAGTTAAATGTAATTTAATAGATGTTGTGTAAATGTCAACTTTAGCGTTAATAAAAAAAAATTGTATGGTAACTTTAACTCGGTACTGTAGTGATACATTAATTTATCTAATCGTATATACGCTCTCTACGTTTTCTATTTAATCCAAATAAAATCTTCAATCTACTGCATATATTATGCATATCTTCTATGGAAGCGAAATAATCTTCTATTTATATATCTTCAATCTGCTATTTTACCCGGCGCAGCCGAAGCTGCCGAAGAACGGCAGGTACGCCACAGTACTCACATCTTTGTGGATTGGGCCACTCTTCCACTGAGCGACTCATATTCAAAGCATGTTCCAGTACGATTCGCTCAGTATTCTATGTGCAAAGGTTGAAATGAAGTGAATACAGTTGTAATTAGTCATAGTAACAGTTCACACATGTGCAGCCCGAAGTATTTTTCAATATTCGTAGCGTGGGCGTGTGCGTCAACATACCACTCACAGTCGATACTGATTTAATAGCTTTTTAATGATGATTTCGCGCTATGGTTTTGTATCGTACATTTTCAATGTTTGCGTTCTTCAAGCAATAATGATAATAGAAAGACAATAATGATTGGACATTAGGGCCATAATAACAATATTATCTTTATTATCATACAGGTAAACTAAAAAAAACTGAGATAGAAAGAAAAGGGGAAGACAATGAAGAATAAGAAAAAAATATATAGACCGATTAAATGGCCTATTTGGGCAAGGTTAGGAGAAATATAGAAGGAGCTATCTTCGGATCGAGGAGAATGGAAATTGCTACATCATTAAGTTATGGATGGGATGGATAAAGATTATTTGAATGCATATATGCATTTAGACTTAAATGCCTGCAAAATATATGTTTTTTTATATAAAAATCAACACATAATAATATTTATGAGTCTATTTGTGAAACTGTTTTTTAAATTTATTGAATGATATAATTTTTTGTATTTATGTTTGATAATCAAGGTGAGTGTCGGGAATGGCTGAAATGATTTTGATGGAAACTTTACAAGAAGATTTGTTAGACCTGTTTACTTTTCATTTTGCCTCAATAAACTCTGGATTACTGCGAGAAAAAGAAAAAAGAAATCTTTTAAAATTACGGGCGCGAACAACATCGCGGGAAAAGGACGTAGGGAATAAATTTGTCGTTTTTTATACTACGTGAACTGTAACTACGTGAATTATATATAAAATGGTATATATAATTCACGTAATTTAAATAATTTATCAAAACGCTTTCACATAGTTACGTTATCAGATTAAAGATAGAAAATCTGGTTTGAAAATTAACGGGCACAATCAATTTTCACATTGGTCGAGCAGCGTATTTCCCACTAGTTAGCCATAAACTCATTTTTTCATTACTAGTTAACCTTCGTAAACAGAGTTTATTAATCCTGCTAATAAGCACAAAAATAAGTCTCCACTCCGAATATTAGCGTTTTAATACACTATTAAATAGCACTATTTAACCATTATTTTAATACCGCTCTGTACCGAAAGCATCTCTTTTATTAAGGCAACGTTGTTTTATTGCAGTTTTTATATCTTATCAGAGTGATTTAACTTTTATTTAAATTTAATTAACATTGTTAACTTAAAGATCTCATTATAGATTCAAGTGGCAATCTAGTATCACTTTTTAATAATAGCATTTTTCTTTCACGCTGTTGTCTCTATTTATAGCCTTCGTAGATTACAGTTTTTAAACCGAGGACGCTTTTCTAAAAAGGCAAGCGCTGTAGTGATACATTGACTAATGTATCAATCACTAATTTATAAAAACTTATTTAAATATATAAAACCTTTTTTGATTATTATACTTTTCGTAACAATTGTAATTTTAAAATTTGAAAGATAAAGAAATATTTATTTTATACGGATTATTGATTGATGCAGAAGACGCAGAACATCTCGCCCTTCCATGCATACATTGATATATAATGTTAAAATATGTGATTGTATAGTATAGAATAATAATATGCGCCAAACATTCATCTTCCACAATTTACACTAATACGCACTGAGACATAAATGAATATATCCGCTTTAAGACGCTTATGTAAAATAAGCGACAACAGAGGGATAACTCAATTATCACATACAAACGAACGAAGCGTCTCGAAAACAAAGTTTAAACATACAATCCATATAAATGATTTTCATCGTTTCGTTTTGGAGACTGGAACGTTTTGTTTCACACATGCGTTCAATTTGCGAGTGCCTTTAAAGTGGAGTTGTCCATGGGCGGCGTTGATTGCTTTCCATCAGGCGACACTCTTGCTCGTTTGCCATCCTATCCCTTAAAAAAAAAAGTTAGTCACAGACATATTGTCATCGCGCTATCGTTTGGAATAAACTTAAGCAAAATGGAATGTAAAAAGATTTGATTGTTATTATTCACCAGTGTGTCTTACCTATACTCTCTTACGGTGCCGAAACGTGGACGCTGACAGTCCGTTTGCTTCACAAATTCAGAGTCACTCATAGAGCTATGCTCGGATTTCCTCTGGTAGATATGATAAGAAATGAACAAATCCGCCAAAGAACTAAAATCACCGACATAGTCTTTCGAAGTAGCAAACTAAAGTGGCAATTGGCTGGCCACGTTTATCGGAGATCCGATAATCGTTGGAGCAGACGAGTGCTGGAGTGGAGACAGCGTCTCGGTCGGTCTCATCTGGGGCTAGGTGGCGCTTTTTAGGGGAGGCCTATGTCTAGTAGAGGACTGCCATAGGCTGTTTTGAATTGATTGATTCATCAGTAGCCTTTATTAGTCCGCAGCTGGAAATAGTTAGGCTATTTACTGAATAGATGACTTAAGCATCGTTAACAACTAAAACTAACGATGCTGTTTCTGCTTAGATGACGCGCATGCTTATTTTCTGCTGCATGCTGCTCTGCTAAAAAAACAAAATTTTCCTCCAAACATATCTAAAAATTCATACCATTGGATAGAGGAAGATTTACAAGAATTGTGTTTGCGTACACGCTTAAAGACACCCTACGCAACTTCTAGAATTTCTCAGATACGTTAACATTATATTGTCTTTTAACTTTCTCTTTGATTTGTGATTCGTGACTGAAGAAAAACGAATAGATGTTATTTCAAAATCTTAGTGTTACTTATAAGGTTTATTTACTAAGAGTCAATACACCGTAAATGACATTAAAGCGCGTCATAGTTTTATTTGTTCGCTAAAACTAAACCCTAGGCCGCAAGTAATTGTATACATTAAGTGATAATAAAGTTGATTATTGATCTTCGAAGTCAATAACCAGTCGCTAGGGTTGACATGTGATTATTAATAATAGTTTATTTAGAGATAATAGTATTATCTTTAAATAACAATAGGTATAATGAAAAGGCAAAAATGACACATTATTTCATGGGTATTTTTTATAAAACCCATAAATGTCCCACAGCTGGGCCCGGGGCTTTCCCATTTCTGAAGTAAAGAACATTCACTCCCTCAACGTTCGACCCAGGCGGATTGCCGGGACATCTAGACGAAGAATACATACGTCATATCTGTTTATATCCATGAGACTAAGTCCATTAAGTTGTCAAGTAAGCTTTAATTATTCTCGTGAATCTGAATGTTCGCGATGCGGAGGCGAGGCACCGGCTATTTAGCCTAGAACCTGGCAATGACAACCCTGCCCACACGTTGTTCACTGTGACGTAATAACACACCCACGCATATGTTTGTATCCGTAGTATTTACAGTCATCTTTACCCAGGGTATTACGTTTCTTGTGGCTAAATTAATTGGGATTAAGTTCCATTATCTTTCGACTTTTGCCTTGTATACCTATCTATCTAATTGATCAACGAATCTACGTGGGAAGATACGAAATTACTGTTGTCTTTACAGAGCTAAATTAAGTAGTGTATTTGTAGCAGGGAAATTTTGTTTTCTTTGTATTCACTACGGTAATTACTACCACGATCACGCAACCAAGAGTGACCAACTAAGAAGAAAACGATTTAATTTAAAATATGACGACAATTTTAGATTAAACACTCATCTTAACTAAAATGAAGAAAAATTATATTTTTATAAATAACAATGAATGTTTCTTTATTTTGTTTGCCTGCTATTCTAAACTATTTATCTGACTGTGATAAATGTTTGCTAAGCTTTACCGCATATCCCATGAAAGGTCCTTTGTATATTTTTGCCCCAAAAAATGTTTTGTTTTGTATGTTTTTTTTTGCACTGCAATGATACACCTATTTAATTCTAAAACACAGCAACTGAATGTGCATTCCATTCAGAAATATCGATCGATAAAATAGTGTACGAGAGATGACGCATTCCGCCCACTTCGAAGCGGGTGCTCCCCGGTGGAAGTGCGCCAAGAACTGTACCACACTTTTCTATCTCAATTAATTAACATCACATAAAACCTGTTTAATGTACCAATTATGTAAACACTTTTTAATTATTAAAACTGGTTATAATTAACGAGGAAAATATGTAACGGGTACATCTCCTTTTGTAATATCATAAATATTTTAAATACATTAATGAACGACCGCTGGGCTCAGTGGTTGATTGGTTGGTTAAACTGACTTCTGAGCCCAAAATTTTAAGTTCAAATTTAGATCGACAACTGATTTGTTTTTTTAAATAAAAACACAAATTTAATTTTCTCGTCTCCGTAGGTACGTCTGATATTTATTGAAGACACTGCATTCGGATTGTTCTCGAAACGTCGCGAAACTAAAATCATTTCATTGGATAAACAATAATAAGGACGTTAGAACCTTTTATTTATACGCACACCTACGGCATATAAATACACGTCCCGTGCAGTTGACACTTCACGTGTGTCCCAAAGGGGATCGCCATAGGCGAATTGACCATACTATATAACATCTTTGTATAAATGTAAATTCATTTGTAACTATAATATATATATATATATATATGAAATTCAATTTAGGTTTAGATTTTATTTTAATCAGTATTACATAAACTTAACATCAAATTCCATTACACATATTATAAGGTATATTAAAATTATTATTTTTTTTTACCTTGGCACAATTGAATGAATTAATGGCCGCGACCCGGTGGGTCACCCCTTATATTATAATATATTACATAATTGCATTCTATTCCTTATAATTGCCTAATTAAGTCCATTTTCCTTGGCCTACCACTAATCATGAATACTGCATCATAACAGTACATATTATGTCATTTGAATAATTTTTAAAAATTCCTAACGATGCAATGTAGGTTATTTTATTCGTGGAGTATTCGCATTAATACCACCACATTTAGTCTTTATGTGTTATAATAAATAGCATCCTACGTTTGTTTTATGTAAATTGTTTGAGCGATGCTTTAAGGAAACAACAAGCCTGGAAAATAACGACGAGACTTTAATATTGTGTTTTTATGATTTTGTTTATTATAATATTCTAAGTACCTACGCAGCATGAGAATGAGAATTATTAATATTATATTTTAACCTAACATACAAATAAAAAACAGTAAGCATTGATTTAATTTTTTAATTATATTAAAATATAAAAAACATATGTTTTACAAAACAATTAACACAATTCGACCTACTTTAACTGGGTGCTGAAAAACATTATAAATCGATTTAATAATCGCCTTTGAATGACGTGTATCTAGACCAAATTTAAAGAACTTATTCTAAGAAATTTGCTCGATAAGAAATTTGACTGATAACACATTGACTGATAATTGGCTAAATGAAGCTATGGCTTTAAAAACCAGTGATTGCGGGTTCGAATTTCGCATCTGGATAAATATATGGCCTACGGGTATTTATTGAGAGTCTGTTTTGGACAAATGTGGTAGGTTAAGGTCCATTTCTTATAAACCACAGACCAGTACCATATTTGTTTCTCAGAATGTATGTAAGCGTACCTACTTGACCATAAGATAAGAAAGAACAAATGAAAATATAAGTAATAAAAAAAAATTAAAGTCAATTCCTCCTTTCTTTCCAGCGCTCTACACGATTCGCCACTCACGGTAATTATTCCTGAATTTTTTCTCCCATATAAAATTAAAATTATTATAATAAATATAAGTGTATATGCTGAGTCGTTATCCCAACAGGATGTGTGTACATTCAAAGTAATTATGCTGATTCGCACAGTACCGTTACCAATTCGCTTTCTTCGGCTCGCGCGGCGCGGAGAAATTCGCTCTCGGAGACGGAATCGCGGACATTCGTGCCAGTGTGACGACGGGCCGTGACAGTTTCCACATCACACGAAACATACATGAAATTGAACTAACCCTGGGACGATTACCGCCAACATGCTGAATATACATACGGGTCGAATGTAAGTAGAGCAAGCAAAACAAGTTGACGGGTGAAATCTAGTTATTTTGTAGCGATAAAAAAATAGTGAAACCGTTTTGTTGCTGTCTCAAAAGTTGTGATAGTTATACATATTTATGATGCGTAAGTTTTTTATGGAGGAAGAAAAATAAATATGGAAACAACGAATGTTAACACTGATATTGATAGAATTTTAAAAAAATAAGTAAATAAACTTTTAAGTTGTTTAACTTTTCTGTTTTATTAACAATCTAAAATAAAAAAGGAGGAGGCATACGAATAGAGTTTTGACTCATTTGACTAGTTTTGACGCGTCAATACCTACACTTGGTGAAAAAAAACGCAAACTAAAAATGCTTTTAAGTTAAACGGATTTATTTACACTATAAATAAAAAGAGGGGCGCTAAGAATCATTCAAGAATTAATTATACAGTTGTTATACAGATTCTTATGCGACCCCCGTTTTATTTTAGAACGTAATAAAACCGTTAAAATTATAAGCTTTTTTACCTATTTTATTATCTACTTTTCAGTTTTTATCTTTGACCAAGTGTATTGTATGGGATTCAAAAAGAAGTAATCAAATGATTTGATTCGAAGATGTTAATGCTGGTAGCCTATTGGCTTTAACAGCTTTACGGGCCCTGACAACAATTTTTCTACCTTTAACGGTTTGCGTTTTTGCTTGACTTGTCGGAGAATCTCGTCTCATTCGTCGTCGTCGTTACCCACCCTCATTGGAAGGGTGGCCAATGACGAGAGATGTATATAAAATTCAAAATCAAACTAGAAAAAAGCAGATCAAACTAGATAGAACAATAGCGAAAAGAAGTCGAAAGTAAACACGCAGTAACAGAGTGTGTCAAAGAAGTGAAATGGAGTGAGAGGTTATCAAAACACATCACTGTAATTCCATATACATAGCTTTATATAATTTCGTATAGCTGGTACATTTTTTATTGTACAGATTCATTGCATGCCGTCCGTTGTAGGGAAAAGCCTTATTTAATCCTGTTGAAGGTTATGTGTATAAACAAATATATCTAGAATACTTGACTGATACTGATGGAATTAAAAGTAAAACATAATAAATTTGGATACTGTGTGTTCTTGAAAAAACAAATATACATAAATTACAACTGAAAATTAAATTTGTTTTTAAAAAAAGTTCAATTTCGACTGGGATTTAAACCCAGCACCCTTGGCTCAATAGTCGGGTATTCTAATCGCTGAGCCCAATCAATCTAACATCACGTATTTTCACATCACGAGTACATACGCTATAGTACCCTAGTGGTTTGTAAATCTCACACAGTTTGTTGGGGACCCTATTCACTTGAAAATCGTGGTTGTTGCGTATGTCTTTGAAACCTCATAGATGACGTCACAAGTCTTAATTCCAAATCTCGCAATAACCAAGGTAATAATAATTATAAGTCGGCGCGGTCACCCTAATTCTGGATAAGTTAACACGACTTAAAAATCATGTTTCAAATTGTACAAGCAAATACAAATGTCACATTTTCACCCAGGCCGGACTCAAAGGCTGAAAGGATTTACGCGTGACGTCTTAGTGACGTCACCGCTCGCTGATAAATTGAACTTTCTAAGAGATCGACAGAACTGGCACGAATAAAATTGAACTGTCGGTCAATCTTGCGTATGATTGAACTTTTACTTGACGAAAAACATGATTCAATAACTTTTGTTTGTTTAGAGTCAAAGAACCGTGTGTCTTGGTTATATAATGTATACATGTTAAACAAAACGTGTTATGTGTATTTTTGTGAAATAATTAGGTGTAAACATCAAAATTATTAACAACCATTCACGCCTTGCAAAAAGAATGTCGTCGAAAGAGTCTATTTCGCACCTTCGAAGCTGATTCCCGCCACTGACCTGTGACTATGTATGGCTTGTATAATTGACCACTTTGATTGACATAAAAATATTGACTTATTCTAGAAGATATTAAAAATAAGAGTTCTAACTTTTATTTGTCCCACAAATACAAAACTGCATCACATATCAAAGGTTCTAGCAATGTTGCTTATACAAACCGGACACCGAGTGACCTTCACTTGTCTACACAACTAGGAACTGGTTTCCCGTCGTGTAATAAATGTCTTGGTGTCTTATTGTGCGCGAATTCCGATTTCTAATTACGGGGCTCGACCCAACCTCGTACGGTCGGTGCGTAAGTAAAACGGGGCAAAATTTTAAAGCGGTTCACAGATTCAAATGTCGTGGCCTAGATGTTACTAGTCTACTACTGTTTTAGATAGCGTGCCATCTGATGGAAAACGATCAACGCCACCCGTGGACATCTGCAACACCATAGGCGTTACAAATCTATTGCTAGCTTTTGAGATATACTGTGTTGCCTTGTTTTAGAAAGAATATGTACATAGAATATGTACGGTACATGGTCCTATTTTGACATATTGCTGAAGATTGCTAGTTCCACCAGAGAGGTGTTGTGTGAAGAGAAATCAAATCGTCTACAAAAGATGTGTGTTATTACACATAACATTTTGCTACAAAAGCATTTTGTTATTTGTGAGAGATTCTTTAAAATTTAAATTGTTGGACAAAATTCTTATCGTTGCCAACCTGCTTCCAATAAAATGGAGGTTTGTGTTATAATGATGTTCAAATTACAATCAAAACTATTCAAATTTTATGCAATAAAATATGACACGTCCTGCAACCTTTACCGAAGTGTCTCCAATAACGCGTCTTTGCTTATATGTTAATATATTCAAATATATTTTGAGTACACATATTTTCTTGTTTCATATTTTTTTATTATTATTTCTTATTTTGTCAGTTGGCTATCTATATCTGTATTGCCGCAGACTGTTGATGGTGATAATTTTATTTGATTGTTTTTATGGGATATCAAGGCATACGAGCACGCTTGTCGCCAGACAGAAATCAACCAACGTCGCTAACAGACATATGCAACATTATAGGCATAAGGTACGCACTGCCCGCCGTTGCGGTGTAAATGTAGTTTCTCAACGGCAATCGCCGTTGAGAAACTACATTTCTCAACGGCGATGATAGATTTGAAGGTTTCAATATCGTATCGGTTCGGAAATATCGCTGAAGATAGCTGGTTCCTCAGTGTGGTGGTGCGTGAAAATCAATTAAGAGAAAAATGCACCGTACTGGAAAAAACTCCAATAAGACTCTTTGAATATCATCCAATAGGAAGAATTGAAAAAATTAATTATTATGTTTATGTTTCTATACAATATTTTTTCCATTGTGTCAAACGTTGGTTGGTAAAGAATGCCTAATAACGGAATAATAGGTTTGGAATTAAACCCGGACGATACGATCTATGTAATATAAATTAAAAACAGTATAAATTGAAAAAGATCAAGATTGTACATAAGATAGTTAATCTTTAGCAATAAACACACACCGTGTTTAATTTCCTAAATTACAGATATATATACGAGGAACGGACGCTAACACACCACGCTTGTCCAATGCGGATGTTAACAGACTCGGAATAAATATTTGTAATCCATACATATATTTATGCCGATGCGGGAATCGAAACCGCGACCATTGACTCCGCCGGCAGCGGGCCCCGCCATTGAACCAATTGGTCGTCATATATATATGAATGAAATGAATGTACATAACAAACGGACAGACGGACGGGGCGATGCTTCACATTGGATTGTTGCCAATGCGCGTTCGGAAGACGTCACGTTTGCATTTTACATTGTTTTTATTAAACATCTGCTGCAGGTCAACCGTTATTGCACTAAGTATACATACATATATACATATCGTCACGCCTGTCTCCCCGTAGGGTTAGGCAGAGATCTCCATCCGCTACGATCGCGCGATTGCTTCCTTCACACTCATCCATCTTTTCATCCATCTTTCATCGTAGCGAAACGGCTCTCCGTTCGTCGCTTCTCGCCCTCGTGGGAATTAGGACGTGATGGGTGGCGAACCACGTCGCCGTCATTTTTAGACGAATTAGGTGTATTAATATTTGTCATAATGACTCTTAATATACCTAATTACATTACTACTTACATTAAATATATTACTGTAAAATGAGTGCGCTTGCTTTTTTTATTACTAAGACATGATACAAGCATAGTGGGAAGCGGGACCTAATTGTCGGTAATTGGCAATCACCTAATTGGTGGGGTTTGCACTCACACAATCTATATAAGGGTTGATTCTACCTGCTATTACACGATTGGTGAGAACTACATTTTCTTCGTGCGATAATAATTAAAATAGTTAATGAAAACTATAGTAACATTAAAAAAATATTGTTAATATTATTGTTTTTCTAATGAAGATAATCACCGTTGCCGATGGTAACATGGAACACCAGAGGCAGTACATATATGTAATCTGCGTTTGAGATATATATTGAATATTGGAACAGTTTACGAGAAAAGTGTTAATTATTGATTAATGCTAATCTAATCATTTCAGTATTCATTAATCTTAGGTGAAAAGTACAATAAAGATGATTTGCATGACTGATAATAAGACTAAATACAGACAAACGGCCGCCGATCTCCAGAACGGAGCACATGAAAAATAATCATTTCAGACCGAGAGAGGACATATGTTCAAACAGCGGGCTGGTACAGATTGATGATGAAGACTAAGCAAGGAGCGTAATCAGTACGAGATACTTTGTTCCGCAATCACTTCCGTGTACCCAGCGTGCTAACTAGGGCATATGTTCTTATAGCACTGGACTGATACAGGCTTTTTATGAATACTAACTCGCCTTTATTGTCTGTATTATTAACTTTAATTGTCAAAATTATAGTGTTGTATATACATGACAATATCAATGAAATGAATCGTCTACAAAGGTCTTTCTAGTCAATAGATGATAATTGTTTGCGATACAATAGGCGCGTGTGAACAATTGTTTAAAGTGACTATATGGGATCTACTATCGACATGAAGAGAAACATTGTATATAGTGTCCTTCATTGTATCTACAATATGTGTAGATACAACGGGATGGGAAAGGTGTATCTTGTAATTTATGCATTTAGAAATCCGTTATTTTAAAATAATTAAATAACCCGTAACGAACGAGCGCATTTTTCTAAAGTAATGAACAAAAGATGTATGGATTTTTAAGATATTTATTGCTTTATTTCCAGAGCGAGAAAAAGTGCATAGTTAAAGTAGAACCTACAAAATGAACTTAATAGATCTATTACATAATGTAAGACAATAACTTTCTGCATTATTATTCTAACAAACTTTATTGAATAGGTGGAGAAGGTATTATGGTTTATTTACTAGAAATAAATTAAAAATATAGGTATATTGTACAAGTGATAAGCACACAGGCATTAATATTAAAAAACAAGCATGAGAAACAATTTTTCGTTCTAACTAAATTACTCGGTGTAAACTAGCATTACCCCTTAGCTGTTTCTTTAACAATCAAAAAATAGATAAATATTGTGGAAACTAGCCAGAAATTCAAGAGTATTTAACTATAAATGTGGTGTTGGAGGCTTAGAAAACAGTACCTAGTAAAACTTTGGAAGAAGTTAAATGAGAAATACAGCCATATGAAGACGACCATTCTAAATATGAACTACATTGCAAGAAAAGATAATTTAAAAAAAACAAATGAATTGATAAAAAGAAAATAAAAGTTGAAAAGACAGGAAGAGAATAATGACATCTGTTAAAACAATTATTTAGTTACGAGACATTTATTTATTTATAACGGGCATGGCAGTCTTTTCGAGAATGTTCGATTTACAAATTGGCAATTTATGTTGCCATGAACGAGTAAACACTTTCTAAATCACCATAACATTATTAAAGGTTTATAATATTTTTGTTTTTAACAGATACAATAATTAAACATTATGGCCCATTTGTTAATTATATGATTCATTTGATGAATCATATGATTTATCAGTTATCAGCGGTTCGGCGCGGTAGCCTGGCTTATTTAAAACATATTTTTGGGAATAACAAGCTAATATTGTACTAGCAAAAGATAGCGTTCATTGTAAATTTGTGAATGGATTGATTCACTGATAGAATATAATTATATAATTCCCAGGCGATGGTTTTCTGGGTGTGATTTCCAGTTGAAACTGTAATATTTAAAGATTTACAAAGCATCTGCAATGTCTATGGTGTTGCAAATATATATGAAAGGCGCAGATTACGTTATATCCGGCGAGACGTTTGCTAGTTTTGCTCCCTATTCCCTAAAACAAAAAGTACGAGAGCTTTAACAAAATTCAAAATATCCTTATCTTTATCTTTAGAGTATTTTTGCCTAGCCGCTTGTCCGGTATATATGGTATTGATACACGGATATGCGACCGAGGATGAGGAGTGATACGGTAGTAGCTCGGGAGGCCGGCCTCCCGAGCTACTACCGTATCACTCCTCGTCCTCCGTTGCAGTAGTATCCCTATTATCCTGTCTAAATCCACCTTTTCTTTCCCCTGCTTTTCCCTTTCTTTTCTATCCTTTCCCTTCCTCTCCCTTAATCCACGGTCTGCCGTGCCAAAGAATGCGGGGCTAGGGGCGAGCTTAGTCGCAAACGTGCCGACCGTCCCGGGATCGGGCTCCCCCGGATACTATAGTGCCTTATCTCAGCATGCGGGGCTCTGCTGGGGCTGACGTCCATCCTCCCTTACGGCTCGTGGGATTCTCTATGACAAATCTTACTATACCTAATTAGTTAAAAAATGATGGCGACGTGGTTCGCCACCCGTCACGTCCTCATTCCCACGAGAGCGAGAAGCGACGAACGGAGAGCCGTTTCGCTACGATGAATATGAGAGGAAGGATGGATGAGTGTGAAGGAAGCAAGGAAGGTGTGTCGGGATCATAGCGGATGGAGATCTGTGGTCTCTGCCTAACCCTACAGGGAGACAGGTGGGACTATATGTATGTTTATTCTTATATTTATTCATGCCATATTTCAAGAGGTTCAAAACATTAGTCCTATAATTTATAGTCGCAGGTTTGAGTGCTGCTAAGAGCA
Organism: Baronia brevicornis; assembly: GCA_031353405.1. NCBI lineage: Eukaryota > Metazoa > Arthropoda > Insecta > Lepidoptera > Papilionidae > Baronia > Baronia brevicornis. The sequence goes on from JASFAT010001119.1 coordinate 30,371, forward strand.
ATGCAATAAGTGGTTGCACCTCACACACATACAAACAAACATGTGTCTTTATCACAATCCACAAATGTCCTACTGCTGAGCACGAGTTTCCCCATTTCCGGAGGAACGGACACTTAACCCACAGCGCTGGTACAATGCAGATTGGCAGGATAACCAGACTCAGAATAAATATCTGCAGGCCGTAGATATATGTATCCCGATGCAGAAATCGAACCGTCGACTCAGTAGGCGGCAGCCCCGCCTCGTCCTTATATATCAGTGAATATATATAAATACTGAATAGCCCGGGCAGTCGTTTTGTAACTCCAACGACTTTGAACGTTGTAATGAGTGATATTTATATTACGGAATTCTGTGACCTTTACAGGTCGCGATCTAAGTGTAGGTACTCTATAAATAAAAGCTTTTAACAACTGTCTTGTGCGACAAAATCAATTTGCGAGAAACTAATTCTGGGATTTTGCAAATTGAGTATAAAATCTGTAATAAAATTTGCTGTGTAGTTCCCAGCTTAGAATAGGATCACCCATCAGTAGAGGTGACTACGGGAGCAAATGCTAGTAAAATAGCTGCAGCATCTAAGTTGTAGAAATCAGTCTACTATCCCTGTTTACTTGCTAAACTTGGGGATTACGACAACGCCCTTTATTTGTAAGGGAAGGCAATGTCCATCAGTGGATTATTTGGTAGTATTAATGATATATATATATATATATATATATATATATATATATATATATATATATATATAATTTTATAATATATATTTTAAACAATTATTATTAAAAGAATACTTAATTATTATACAATAAATAATATCTAGTAGTTTATCAATATATATATATATATATATATGAAGTGTAAATTAAATCAAAATTGTACACATTTTAAATTCAAATTTGACTGATAAAACCTAAGATATAATTTGACGCATTCGCAGATTGCTAATCAAAGTTACACAGGTGAAGCGAAACCCTTATCAACAACAAATGATAACATTTTAATAAAAATCAGAGATTGTATTTTTATGAAGTAGGTTTTCGTATCGAAGATAAAACTAAAATAATTATTATGAACGGACAACGATTACGGTACGATACGGGAAATCATCACTAGAGTACCCCAGTTTGGTGTCACAAATCTGAATATACAAGGTGCTTCACAATATTGAAGAAAAATAAGGTACAAATTGTATTGTAATTGCAATAATTCAATTATAAGAGACACGTTCAACCCCATAGATATATTTTGAATTAAGCATTTTCATATATGTATATGATTAACCCCTTTACAGTTAAAAAGAATAGTATGGGATTCCCGCAATAGTCGTTTGTAGGAGTGTGACGTCAGTGATTCCCCGATCCGTCCCTACCTCTTCTAAACGGGAAACGTTGTACAAACTAACACCGTTCTAGAATAATGTTCCAAAAACAATAATACAATTTGTTTGTATTTCTAGTCACGCTTGACCCGTTCTCTAACAAAGGAGTTTCAAACGTTCGTTTTAAAAATAATATATACTGGCCGCTCTAGCTAATTACATTTAAAAAAACCAGTATCACAAAACAGTACCTCTTATTTCTCTTTGATATAGTTATCATTGTTCTAAATCTCTTGATGAATTAATCATGTGAACAGGTAGCTACTGACTTAAATGTAGTAAAAGAAAGTAAAATTTAAATTGAAATATTTATTATTACTTCTTCGAAATAGGTCTTGTTTACCTTCTACACAGTATGAAATACATTTATGCTAGTGTAAGACGAAATAGAAATTTATAATATTATAAAAAAATTGTATGCAGTAATAGGCTTGAATTTAGAGCTATTTATTTATATTTTTGAAAAGTATATGACTTTAGCTAAAAATAGATTTCTTTGATTTTACAAAAATATGAAAATAATGTTAATGGCATAATATTCATAATAAAAATTGAGTCTTGCAAATCTATTTTTATAGCATGAATCAATTTCTATACATTTTATTACTATAACAATTAAACTGTAACGTTAAATGACATTATATTTACGACTTGAACAACACTTTATTACTAACGTCAATTAGAACTGTAGAACAGAACGTTCATAGTTCTTCCCAACCCTATATCCTGCGACGCTGGGGAACAACGTACTTGAAGCGAGGTGACCAAGACCTGGTTACGTCAACCTGCACGCAATGTATTAATTGTGTTAATTTTTCGTCATTTCAAACAGAATTCTATGCTGTAATTTCGTTTTAGTTCTTAATTATCAATATTTTTAAAACAACAATAAATAACTTTAAAAGCCCATAATGTAATAAAAAAGCATTTAAAATAGGGTGGATAGAATTTATATATACATATATTATATTATACATACATATATTTGTATATATCATTACTTATCACCTGACTATCAACTATTTTAAGTTTAAATTTAAAGGCCGGCAACGCTTCCGTGACTTTTGCGATGTCGCGGTTGTCTATGAGCGGTGTTGATTGCTTTCCATCAGAGGGCACGCTTGCTCGTTTGCCCTCCTATCTCATAAAAAAACAATAAACATTTACAAAACTCAAAAACACTATTATCATTTCACAGTATTCATCGTAAATTTTTTGACCTTCTGTTGATAAATATAGTGCTTTTATTCAAGCGCTTTCAGGGCTCTAAATGGTCTAAACACCTATAATATTAACCATGAAATTTATTTCGAGTGGTTGTACATTAGTGACTTCTTTCTCTATATTGATGGCTTTACACTGAGAACTGGAAATTACTTGTGACTGTAGAGTTTCGGTAAAATTGAGGGGTCTTATTATAGAAAAACCTTTAAATCTTCTCCTTTATGTTAGTGAATCTTGGCGTCTAAAGTTCATGCCAGAACGTTCCCATCGTCGAGATATGTATCAAGATAGATAGATGTGCGACGTAAAAGGCGCACGTGGTTACAGGAATGTAGACAGAGGTGGATTACTATGTTATTAGTCTCGTTCTTTGAAGGCCGAACAAGTATATTTGGAATAGTAATTGATATGCCGAATCTATGAGCACGCGGTCGAATTAATAAATGATATTCGTCTCTTGAAGGTATATAAATTCATATTTGGTCACATGCTAAAATGAAAGCTCTTAATAGCCATTACAACTATCAGGGTTCCTGTCGGCCGCCATCGTCGCCACAGATACGCAGCGAGCTCGCTGCGACATCTTAACGCACACGAATTTGCCTAGTGGTAAAGCTAAACTGCAGACGAATACTTTGTCAAGAATGGCATATTATTTGTCTGTAGCAGGAATGGGCCGGCTCGCCCAGAGAAGTACCAAACTTTCGCAGAAAACCGGCGTCTGAGTGGTAGCTTGTCTACCGCGCTTCGTACGGTGAGTGGTCTGAGTTCCGGAGGCCCAGCACCTTCCCCTTCCCACTCCCCCTCCAATTCCCACTCCCACTTCCATAATCCCTCCCATTCACTTTCCTTTAAGGTTTGCAACGCTTCCGCACTGCCAATGGCGTTAAAAATGTCTATGGGCGGCGTTGGTTGCTTTCCATCAGATGACACGCCTGGTCGTTTGCCTTACTACGCCATGAAAAAAAATGATTTTCTCAATAATGTACAGTTGCGCACGTATTGCTTGTGTGGATTCGTAGAAATTGTTTCACGCACGTGGCAAGGGTTTACCATTTGATCGTCTCGCATAAAGTTCTAATAAACATTAATTCGTAATAATTAAATTTTACATTTCGTAATTGGTTTACTGGTGAAGTAACCGCTTTCGGAGACACTGATGATGGATTTGATTTCCGTTTCGGGATAAATATATGTATGATCTACGTAGCTCGTATACAATAGAACATTTTCTATGTTAGTATATTTAGCTGTCGAGGATATTCTGCAAGTGAAGTAATTAGCGAATCGCAGTTAGCAATAATTATCACTCCAGCCGGGGCAGCAATTAGCAAAGGGAAGGTTACGTGTTGTTATCACACAAGGAACTATCAGAGTCTATCTAAAAAGTTTTTCACATGTTCAACGGTTACTAGTACAAAACAGAAACAACAAAATATTAAGCCTGTTTCACCGTTCATATCTCCATTTTCATCTCCTAAAAAAAATTTAAAATGTGTCACTTTTACATGAGTTTCTTTTGTTTTTCAACCCAGCCCACACGTCTCACTTCTGGGCACGGGACCTGCCGATTTCAAGGGGGACTGAAATTAACTCACCGATCTTTTCCAAGGTGGATCGACAGGTTATCCAGATTCAAAATAAATACCTGTAAGCCATTCATATACCTAACACTTCGCCAACGAGTCGTTTATTTTATTTTAATATGAGTTTAACATTCGTTAATGAAAACAAGAAAACAGTTTTAATGTATAATTTAAGTAGGATTTATTTTAAGAATTTGTATTTGTAAAATCAGAAAAATTGTACCGTGTTGGCTAATTATAGATTGGACCATACTAGCCAACACATTTTAATGACAGCTGTCGTTTTTATACGTTCTGCAAAGAGTATCCAAATAAGATTTTCGATAATAAATGCATCGTATATATCTTTAATAATGGATGTCATTTTTATATGTCAGTATAAGATAATATAAGTAAAATATCATTAAATAATTTCATTCCAATGAATCGGACAGTAATGTTAACGACGACATTATTCATTTGAAATTCGATTACAAATTTCAAATTTGTCACGAAAAATAAATTTACTAAATATCTTTTGTATTTATTTGTTTTTATGCACAGCTTATCATAACAAAGTAAATTGGGTAATGCGAAGAAACGTCCTGTCAGTCGTATTTTTTTAATGGCAAGTTACGGTAGATGAATATGATGATAATAGCACAGCTGGACTTAAACCTCTCCTAAGGCGCGGGTTTCCAACAGCCATTCTGCGCAGATTGTTATTCCATCAGGCAAGAGAGCGTTCCACACTACGTTTACTATGATGCAGTCACCAGAAAATGTCTACTCCAACGATTCTGTTGTTCACAAAAACTTGACCTTTACAATACCTATAGTGAATGCTAGATGAAAATTTGTAACATGAAAGCATTTGTTTGACGCATAACAAAGTCTGGAGCTGTATAGACGTTACAAATAAATCTGTTTCGAATAAGGTCAGCGATAACAAAGTTTATTACGCAATAATTCTGGAAATGTGCGATAATAAATTATACGCTAGCGGAAGTTTCAGTAATTTAGAGGATGTACATATATATTTCATAGATCGGGCTAGGTGGCGCTTCTTGGAGGAGGTTTATGTATAACAGTGGACTGCGGGCGTTTGATGATGATGATTGATGATATATTTCATAATTAGAAAAGTTATAAAGATAATAAAAAGGAGAAGCATCATAGGACGGTTGGTAGATGCGAAACATTGACGACTGCTCGGTCTCCACCGTATGCTCACAGTCACGTCACAAGTGACTCTGTATAGAGTCGAGTGTAGGGGAACGTAGTCTAAATCGAGACGGCGTTTCGATCTACGATTTTACTCCCATAGCCCGCGATAAGATGTTTCACATCAAAAACCTCATTCCGAAGTCAATACTTTTTTTTTAAAAGGAGCTAAAAATTATGTTTAAATGTTTTAGAAGAAATTAAAAAAAATTTATACTGATAAAAATTATTATTATTTGAAAACAAATACGTTAAATACTGATTATTTACAAAGATGAAGTTATTTTGTGGCATAGATAGGTAAACGAACAAGCAGCCACTCATGGATATTTACAATACTACGGGCACTGCAGATGAGTTGCCTGCCTTAGGATAGGCATATGAATAATGGAAAAGAAGGAAATAAAGGGACGAGACAGGTGTTCGGCTTCCGGAACTCTTCACTGGTCGTATGAAATGCGGTAACACGGTTAAGTGCTACCACTTAACGCCAAGAGGGAAGCAATAACCTTGCCTTTGATTCTAAAGCAAACAAGTGTCGAGGACGTTTTTATGAAACACCTGTGTCAGACAATAACGAACGCTTTAAATATTATATTAGACAGGTCGCGGGGCAAGTAACCACTTTAAATCAATTGTCCATTCGCCACATAAAGCGTCAATGTTATTTTTTTTTTATTAAAAGCAACCATTCAATATGGAAGCGATTTGCGTTATTGTTCTTCAAGAACGATTCAGTATACAAGTCAATTATAGATAGATATATGAGTAAAAGGTGTCGTTACAAAAGTTTGAGAAAGGGATGCTCAGATTGTGTGGGCACATAGAGAGGATGGATGATAGACGACTGGTTTCTACAACAAATGGGGATGACCAGTACCCAGAAGCGGAAGAAATATTGGCTGTGAAGAAAAGGGTTAAAAAAAATATAACTTTAGTTAAGAATGGTTTTGCAAAATGCAATAATTTCGAAATAAAAAAGGTAAACACTTATACCAATGAAACAAGTGTTCCATTAATCGATATTTGAAATACCGAGAAACTAATAAATAATCCATTATTTAACACTAGCAATTTTGTCGGTCACCGTAGAAACAATAGGTTATTAAAAATAAATTTTCAGTTTTTCATGTACGTTTCATTTTAATCGAAGCTTTCAGTTGTGCATGCTAAACGTTATTTGTCTAGACAATATAAAATTCATGTTGTAAAGCGTTCTGCTTCGAATTCTTAGAACAAAGCATACAGAATTACAATGCAGCGTTTTGTATGTATTAACAAATAAAATGAATAAATTTATTACGACTATCGAATTCAAATATCTGCTTTGTGGTTATCAGAATAGAATAGAGCCACCCCATATCTTTCCGCTGCTATTATATGAGGTGAATTTGACGGAAAATACTCATGGATGGACAGCAATATCTTTCGCAATAACACTGGGTCTGCCACGAGTTATAATAATAAAAAATTAATCTGAACCACCCTGACTACTCTAATCATTATATATATATATATATATATATATATATATATATATATATATATATATATATATATATATATATATATATATATATATATATATATATAATATATATCCATACATAAATAAAAAAAAATATTAAATTCATCGATTATATTGCTGTTAATTTATTAATAAATTTATATTATTGAAAATTAATGTGTCTTTGTAAATTTGTCCTATATACGATTCTTAACCATTCTGCCGATTGTGATGACACACCGAAACATCCGACCTTGCCAATCGCAAATCGTGACCATTTGTAGCAAATAAATTCAAGTGAAGGAAAAAAGAAGACCGAAAAGAAAATTTACACGGCAGAGAAAAAGCGCAATATGCAACACGTAAAAGAATGTTATCACTTGAAGCGGATATTTAGTGAGGGTGTAATACTTTACAGGTCATGTCGGTTCATTCATGCATGTTCTACCACTGTTGGCTGAAAACAATTAATTTATAAGCATATCGTGTTTCAAGTCAGTTAAATTATGATAGTATGTGTCATGATTATACCGTCCCTTCGCTCACCATTCCCATGGCTAACGCAAACTTTATTACTATACTACAATTTAATATTGCAATAAATTTAAATACATTAGGCATGAAATATCGCCGGCACCGCATAAGGTCATTGTACCAAGGCCAGTGTGACGCTGCCCATTAGCAATTTCATTAGGTTGGCTTCCTAATACCGCGATTTACTATACCGGCTTTTGTGTCTTTAAGTGTCCTTTAAACGTAACTAATAAATTATGTATTTTGATAATTACATTTTAATAATAACAAAATATGAAACGTAATTTTAGTTTACCGAAATAAATTGAATAGATTATCTTTGGTGTATTGACAAACATACAGATTTTTTTCCATTGCAGGCACACAATACAATACGAACAAATTAGAGAAAAAACATAATTACTTCAAAAAGATTCATTATTACAATTTTTGTTGCAGCTCATATATGTCCCACTGCTGAGCACGGGCCTCCCCATTTCAGGAGGAACAGATATTAACGCACCACGCTTGTCCAATGCGGATGGGCGGGGTTACCAGACTCAGAATAAATATCTGTAGGCCATACATATATTTATCCTGACGAATCGAACCCACAATCACAGACTCCGTAAGCGGCAGCCCCATCGTTGAACCAATTATAACAGACGCCATTTAATACAAACAAACATAACATTTAAGACAAACTTGTTTAAATACATGATATATAGATTTTGATGCCATTCATAACATAAATGCTCAGAATCTGTCAATGTAGCAATTTTCATTTTACCCGATCCAAGGCTTGTTGCTTCAGTTCTCTATACGTCTCTTACATTTACTTTTTCTTTTAATTAATTGGTTTATAAACTTCTAGTCCATGAATACGATAAAGCTGTTAAAGCCAATAGGCTACCAGCATTAACATCTTCGAATCCAATACTTCTAGTTTTACTCTTTCCTTATCCAGTCAATTATTTTGGTATTGAAAAAAAGTTGCTAAAATGTCAGTAACTAAAAAAGGGTAGTGATTTATTTCTCCATAGATATAAATAAACAATTATAAATAAGGGGTCGAAATCTAATTACCTGAGATAAGGCTCACCCCTAGTTCAGGCACTAGCCCGCTACATAAATATTATTCTCTCTATATTATAACCTATACATGTATCTTTGTGGCGTCGAAAAAAATGATTTTTATTATTCAAAGTGTTATGATGAATTCTATGTTAAATTTTTAAACTATGCATAAAATATTAGCCTTCATAGTTTTCAACTGTACACGCTTAATATTAAACAGTCTAAAGATACACAAACGTCGTAAATATAATACATTTATTTTTAACTCATTTCATGAACTTAATTTAAATAACTAATTACTTACATATATTTGTTTTTGCACCTATACAATATGTTTCCCACTAAATCAAAGCTTGACTGGCAGAGATTACCTTCCAGCATTAAAAATACATAAAGTCCTTTATTTCAGCCACTCATACTCGTATATCAATAAAACTACCATTTTTTACGGTTCTATGAAATATTATTGACGATTTAATAGGCTCAGTGGCGGGTTTATGACATACGGAGTCGGGGTTCGATTTCTGCATCTGTATACAACATATCTATGGCCTTACAGATAGTTATATCGAGTCTTGATACCTCGCAGATCCACTTTGGTCAAGCGTGGTGGGTTAGTACCTGTTCCTCCAGAAATTGGGAAGTGTGTCCAGCGTTGTATATGTGTATATAATGTATAACATAAAAACAAGTTCGGATACCGTTTTCATAGATACTAATATTTAAATCATGTTAATGTTTGACATTGTGGTCTAGTTTAATATAGGAATATGAAAAAACAAAAAATTTTTTTTTTCTACGCAGTAATTTAACTGTGCATATTTATTTACTTAATTATACGACTGACACACGCCGACTTCGTTAGCTGGGCTACGTTGAGAGGATGGGGGAGGACCGCGCAGTCAAGAGAACGACCACAGACATGTACGGCCCACAGTACCGCCCCAGGTAACGCTGGAGAGACATGGTGCAGGATGTGTTGCGCAACCTTCAAATCTGCAACTGGCAGGAGATGGCGCAGAACAGGGAACGGTATCATAAGATTTGTTCGGAGGTCAAGATCCATTTTGGGTCGCTGCGCCAACGAAGTTTGTTAGTATTTTTAGTTATACGATTGGTACAAACGCAAAAAAGCAATTGGCATCATTACAAATATCGGTGCACATTTTTGAATGTTAGGTGTCTCGATACTCAGAGATGAGTTATTGACTGAGGAGGAGGAATACAGCATTGCATTCAAATATTTTAGAGAAAGATTGATGTATTTGTCTTCTTATTGCAACGAATAATTTGTTTGAATATAAATAAAACTAAATGAGAAGAACAAATCGGATGGAAAGTAAGAATTGAATATGGACAAAGGAGCGTAGGCGTTTTTAATTGTCTCAAGAAGCCTGTGCGTGTTCAAATGTCGTTATGAACGATAATACTCTTTAATATTATAAATAAAAATAAAACCATGTAGCCACAAACGAAAACGGCGGCGAGGCAAACCCTTCAACGGCCAACAGTCACAATATGGCTTCAGGGGTGGGGGTTGTCATAAAGCGCAAATGTCAGGGAGTTCTAAAGAAACGGCTGGTCTCATTTCTAGTATTGCATATGTCATGATTTTTTACATTGTAGGTTTTAGATAAGATACGTTGTACCTCATTTATGATCCATTTCAGCAACAAAAGCAAAGGTAAGTGATTACATTTAATACATTGTAAACGTATAAATTAAAGACTCTCTTCAGTATCAGATATTAGAGACGTAGTATCAGATATCTCGTATAGGGATTATCCTTCATTTTTGACATATATTTAAAATGCTCATTCTATATTCTTTTGCAAGCTTACTTCACCAAATTATTAAACGAAAAGATGAAAAAATATGTTGAATATAGTGGGATATAAGATGACGCCATTATATATTGGTGCCTTAACCGACATCTTCACCTGATGGCCATATACATAATTGTCCGCAAATCCTGAACTCTACACCATAGATAAGTCATTAAAACTAAATTACGGGTAGAAGAGTTGCAGGTTTAGCAGCAAGGCTTTGTTTTGAATTGGTTTTTAATCAATTTATTGTAGAAGAAGAAGGTGAAAACTGAAACAGAATTCCTTGTTCAATTTCAGAAATTTTCTGGGAGCACGAGGCGACCGCAGCAGCACTAATCATCATTTATTTTGCCGAACATTGTACCTTGTATAATGAAATAAACTTACTATTACTATAGCTATTGATCCGACAAAAATAATTTGGTATTTATAATCAGATAAAAATAATTTGGTATTTATAGAATTGCGCGTGGATTAAATCATTTTTAATCATCTTCAATGGGACAGTTTATAGTTATTGATTGGTTGAAGCCGCTAAATATTACGTCAAAAATAGCACAACGTGTTGCATTTTCGACGGGGTTTCGTTAATTACCCGTGGAAATAAACGGCGTGACAAAGTACTTTAACGTGGCCCCATTATGGCTCCGCGCCAAAATGACAATCACCTCACGAAATCCATTCAATACGGGATATTTTCGGACAATACCCATAACAAAATGGTCATGGTGGACATTTGATGGCAGATTTGCATTAATGTTTATTTGCGAGTTATGACGTATATGGCAGAATTAAATCTAATTTTCTACGCTGCATTGTGATGAGACCGTTTAAACAGGATTTGTGATGAACTTAATTAGTGAAGTATAAAGCCAAGATTCAACTTATTAACCTTTTAGGTAAGACGCGCCACTGTAGTGGCTTTCGCGAATGTTCTCTTTCTGAACGACGCGCTACCGTAATGGCATTCTCGAATGTTCTCTTTCTGAACGACGCGCCACTATAGTGGCTTTCTCGAATGTTGTCTTTCTGAACGACGCGCCGCTATAGTGGATTTCACGAATGTTCTCTTTCTGAACGACGCGCCACTGTAGTAGCTTTCGCGAATGTTCTCTTTCTGAACGACGCGCCACTATTGTGGCTTTCGCGAATGTTCTTTTTCTGAACTACGCACCACAATAGTGGCTTTCGCGAATGTTCTCTTTCTGAATGACGCGCCACTATAGATGCTTTCGCGAATGTTCTTTCTGAACGACGCACCACTATAGTGGCTTTAGCGGATGTCATCTTCCTGAAAGATGCGTATAGTAATACTCTCATTTAACGTTTAAATTAAATAATCATTTTCACATATTGTTTCATACTTATTCTGCCTTAACATCTGCCGTACTCTCATCTGCCTAAAAGGATAATCCAACTTAATTAGAAATTTTCTGTGGGCTTTTCTGATAACAGGGAATTTTCGTTCCTATGAAGAATAAGTCTTGATATTTTTTCCTTAAAGTATTACTAGAACAAACTATGACAATTTATCTTTCCTCAACAAATAAAAGTTACAAGCAAACTTCCTCCGAGTAATGTCCATTCTGGAACACAACCTCAATGACATAGATAACAACTAGTTCTGAATAATAGCTCGAAATGAAGACTTAAAGGTACATAGGAGCGATTGAAATGACAAGAATCGAAATTAAAGAATTGTAATAGAAATAAAAATAATTGTATCTTTCTTTTTCGTCTTTAAAATGTTCCAAAATTGGTCCGTGATTTTGAGTAAGCATAAGTTTTTTTAACAAAATATTCGAAACGAAGATGGTTTTCAAACATATTCTTAGAAATATCGGAAGCTTCGATCGCCTAGGATATATTTGTTCATATAAATATACCATCAGCTAACACATAAACACTTCTGTATCCAAAAAATGTGAACATCCGCATTTCAGACAAATGAATTCTTCCGAAGTGGTACACTAACCAACTTATTTGACAACTAATTTGATTAAAAACAATTTTTACAATGTACTTATGCTCATAAATATTATATGTGCCGAATAAATCCTCTATGCGTGTAAACTGGTTTGTTGAAGGAGACACCCTTATATATACAACAAACCAAAGGTAAGTAAGGGTAAGGGTGAAATAATAATATCTATAAATTTTCAATATTATCATAATTTAAATTATGAAGGTATTTAGAGTATTTTCAACATGTATAAGGAAAGGAAACATTTATTATTTTGTTATTTTATCATAAAGAATTGGAAAATAGAAGAAATGCTGAGTTGCAAGTCACTTCCATACTGGCAATAATATTTCATGTGGGTATCTGACCTCGTGAGTGGTTGTAACATGTGAAATGTGTATGCTAAGGTACAACAAGCACATCGTTAAGTTTGCACAAGTGTGCAAACACTATTGGCGAATGTGACGCATTATTCATTTATATAACACGCGCAATTGTTGTATTTTTACACACACATAATCACAATGATTTTAAACAATCCTCAAGTAAAATAAATAAAATATTGACAAACGATACTGTTTTTGCCAAAAAAAACATCAAATGGTATCTACATATCAATACGTGAACAACACTTGTACCCATTTTTAACAAATTACGCGCACGAAGGAGTATGAGATTTGGTGTAGTTAAAGTTCATATGGGGAAGTGGAAGAACATAACATAATTTATGTATATACTTGTATGTTGTGTTATTCAAAATTCAACCACTGGGCGACCACTAGTTAACATTAAATTTACAATTTATCAAACAAGTGCACGTGAGAAAGGGTAACAGTGATATTAATTAATAGATTCAAGGCATGAGTCACATATTGTTCAAGCGTAAGGCAGACTGTACCTACCGATTACACACTGATGTCAACAAGTTTAATAAAAGTTCGTTAACGTCACATGTGGAGCGGCCCCGTGTGTATACGGTTTTATGGTGTACATAATTGCTTTGTATTAAAGTTTTATGACATATATAAAAAGATATATGGCCTGGAATTTACGTCTGCATGACAGATAATACATGTGTATATTGAGAACCCTAATTATAAGGATAATAAAGACCACAGAGTTTGTCCTTCAAGTTCTCCAAATAGAACATTTAATAAACCTTAAGGATAAAATCACTATTTCATATTGCCAAGCAATCCCTGATCTCTCATAAGCCTTAAAATGCGTTATTTGGTCTATCGTTTCTTTTGCTAAGGGCAGAGATCTATAGGCCCTAATCGTTTCCACCTTCTTTTATTTCTTTCTTTCTTTTTATAACTTCCTCCTTTCCCTTCCTATTCATATGCTTATCCTAAGGTAAGTCATTAATCTGCATTCTGACCCATGTTGTTCACCTATCGCTTCCATAAAATAAATCGTGGGTGACTCTTCTTTTCTCATGCTCACGCGTAAAATGACGCACGACGGCACGTCAGTCACCGAGATTGAGACATTGATCCAGACGAGAAAATAATGCTGTAGCTCCTTGAAAAATTAATCTTTTCCAGGTGGTGAAACATTTTCTGAAATTTTACTATTGTACACGCTTATGAGAAGACCTTAATCTATTTATTTTGTTTGTTCCGTATTCATTGCGGTTTTTATTGATCAAATAAACTACAACTGCCAGTAAGCGGAGGTAGTTAAGTGAGCTATGATGTTAACACTCGACGCTATAATAGTTAACTTACGGCGGTGCCGCAACTGGTGACAAAATAACGGTGAAAACTTTCCACCAGTTAAGCACTGAGATAACACTATGAACTGGGAATATTTCAAGGAAATAAAGACAGAAGTCGATCATGTGACTTTTATAGTACTAGATAACTAACTGCTTACTGAAGTTGACGTCTCAAACGGCACAGCGGGAGATGGTCCGTTTTAGGAGCGCGTGATTAATAAACCGGTGCTGTTAGCCTTAAAGTTATTTCCAGTAAAGTTATTTAAAAATATAACTTTCGCCGACGTTGCCTTATAGATAAGAAGTACCTACATAAAAAAATAAACAACATTGAAAACTATTTGATAAAAAAATAATTGCCATGGATTGTATAATATTTGGAAACTAATGGTTACGTGGGTAAACTTGCGGACAAAAGTGCGATTGGTCGTAAAAGAAAATCTTCACTACGTAATATCAAAGAGTGGACAGGGATAGCCAGTACTCCCGAACTGTTTCGCTTCGTTAAAGATGGAGACAGCTGTGCTGAATTGGCTGCCTTGGCTACCTTCACTAGTCGGAGAGACACTATAAGATCTAATATTTTATTAAAATGTAATAATTTAAATTTTATATTATATCACAATCCCAGTGACAAACAGACACCATTTGCAGCTAGTCACTACTGTAGCATAAAATACGTTTTCTATTCGTCGTCGATATAGAATTGTAAAATATAAAAACCATATAGAAATGATCATAACACTAAAATGGCTGCTCAATCTCCACTACAAAACAAAGCAATTAGAACCAATCGGGACTAATTAAAAGAGCAAAGATTTGTTAACGTTTTGGCTTCGCAGACGAGTGACGTCACAACACGTTTAATAATTGCCCTTGACACTTTGTATTAGACAAACATCGCCGTGTCCATATTGCTGAGATTGACGAGAACATACTCTTGATATTAATTATTTTAAGGATGTGGGTGGCAAACAAGCAAGCGAATCAATTATTGATAGGTAAGCACAGTCGCCGCAAGTACTAAACTGTCGGTGAAGACCTGACTAGAAATTTTGCTGTTTTCGAAGAGAAATTTTGCTGTTTGAGGGCGAGAAACGACTAATGGAGAGCCGTTTCTCTGCGATAAATGTGAGAGGACGAATGGATGAAAGGATGGATGAGTGAGGAGAAGGCGGGGACGGTATGCCGGGATCGTAGCGATCGTAGCTCAGTGGTCTCTGCCAACCAGTGCGGGGGATAGGCGTGAATATATAAATAAATAATAAGAGATAGGTAAACTAACGAGTCAGCAAAATCACCGCTGTGCATGAACATTTATGATACTATGGCCAGTGCAAATGCGTAACTTGCCTAAAGTAAGGATGTGAATCATGGTAGAAACAAGAGGAAGGAAAAAGAAATTGGCATTCGGGATTCCTGCACTCACAGTACAATACGCGGTAACATACAGTAAATTGCTATCATATGACGCTGATATTCAGTGGGGTGTACACCCTCTCTCACGGTTTAGACGGCAGCAGCCGTTCGTGTTACCATAACGATAGGCAGAATTAGGATTGTTTGACCATGTTTTTATTAGATTATATTGTAGGTCCAATATTCCTTGTTTGAAACTAGTAGTTAAAGTTGAAAACTTAATCGTGCCACCAGACACCCATTATTAGAATAGAATAAGAAAACACTTTATTTATGACACCTTTTTTTTACAAAAGCTAAAATTATAACCTTAATAATATTATAATATAATAAACAAAACAAAAAGAGAATAATTTTAATCTACAAGTGTCATAAATTGGTTCTTGCTCAGCATATTGGCTACTACGGTTAGTCTGATAACAGCGCAAAATGGAGGCTCGCCTAACCTTCTCCCCTCCTT
>JASFAT010003006.1:0-11301 GCA_031353405.1 Baronia brevicornis
TATGACAGCGTATATATTTCAAAAAGCGATAGGAAAAAGTATTGATACATTTTATTCTTGGAAATGTTTTGCTGGTTGTTCCTCGCCACTGCTCAGCTGCGTTTCGTGGTAGCTTTAAATACGCCGCAACCAAATGTTGGAACAATTTGCCACCACCTCTTCGTGACTTGAATACAATACACATATTTAAAAAATATATATAAAAATCTAATTTTAAGTATGCAGTCAGGAACTTGTTCATTTGGATGCGGTGTATTTAGTACATGACTTAGTACATGGCAGTTGTTCTTTTTAATTCTATTGTACTGTAATATATATATATATATATATATATATATATATATATATATATATATATATATATACGTCTGACGCAGTATTTTTATCTTTTCCGAATAATAAATACAAATTTCTTGAAATATGTGTCATTTACATGACATATTCGCTTTTTTGGCGTCGACATAGTACACACACTGAGTAAATAAAACATTATTCAAGTGATACTTCTTTATTTTAATAATAAGAAGGCAAAGATAACAAAATTAAAAATTATTATTAGTATATCAAAATGATATTTTTCTTTGCCTTGCCAGGATCGATTCGCGATCTGTCGTTTGGTCACCCCTAATAAGTCTAATTCTTTTTGTATCGTGTAATCACTAATTCTTATATATAAATCAGTTTAAGTGACTATAATCCTTTTATTTATCATCATTAACATCACAGCCGTAACAGGGCTCTGTTGGAAACTGGTCAACCTCAATATTGACGGTTTTTTATGGAATAGGGAGCAACCGTGTTGCCTGATGGACAGCAATCAACACCGCCCATAGACTGAATCCGCAAAACCATAGGCATAACAGATGCGATGCTGGCCTTTTTTAAAAGGTTTCATGTCGTATCCATCGGAAACATTGCTGGAGATTTCGGAACTACTATACATATTGAAGAATATATTTATAGTCTTATATCTATGTGCGACGACGAGAAGACATAGATATTAAAGACATAGCTATTATCTATGGGCGACGAGAAGACATAGATAATAGAAGACATAGCTATTATCTATGGGCGACGAGAAGACATAGATAATAGAAGACATAGCTATTATCTATGGGCGACGAGAAGACATAGATAATAGAAGACATAGCTATTATCTATGTCTTCTCGTCGCCCATACCACAAAGTCTGAAGACGAAAGTCTTCAACCAGTGCGTCCTGCCCGTACTCTCTTACGGTGCCGAGACGTGGACACTGACGGTCCGTCTCCTTGACAAGCTCAAAGTCGCTCAGAGAGCTATGGAGATGGCTATACTCGGAGTTTCTCTGGTAGATAGAATTCGAAATGAAGAAATTCGCCGGAGAACCAGAGTCACCGACATAGCTCTTCAAGTTAGCAGACTGAGGTGGCAATAGGCTGGACACGTTTGTCGGAGAACCGACAATCGTTGGAGTGGACGATTGCTGGAGTGGAGACCGCGACTCGGCAAACGTAGTGTGGGACGCCCCCCTGCTAGGTGGAGCGATGATCTGCCCAAGGCGGCTGGTAGAGACTAGATGCGTGTAGCCGAAGATCGGGCTAGGTGGCGCGCCTTGAGTGAGGCCTATGTCCAGTCCAGTGGACTGTCCCGGGCTGATATTGATATATAGAATGAATACATTTACATATTATTCAAGAAAATATTCGTTCAATGCGTTTAAATACAAAATCAATGTGCATAAAAGCAAAAATTGAGTTTTACTCGTTCAAAAATAAATCCATTAGTCTGTGCGGACGGAGCCGACACGAGGAAACACGAGAATTCCCTTATGTGAGATTTAATAGTTTCCATCTCAACCTACTTTGTGAAAGCTCTTTTTCCTGTTGGTCGTGTGAAAGCAATTTCAGTGAAGTGAATAAAAACCGCCACTCGTCACGAAAATAATCCAATTTTTATAAATTTGAAAAAAAATCAACAATAAATATAATGGCCTTTAATAAAATACATAGGGTGTTACAAAAATTGTTGGCCAGAAAATCAATATAATCACTTTTTTCCTGAAACTATTTTGAATTAACAGCCATTTTCATCACAAAACTCCACGGTGCAAATCATTGGCCACTTATATGTAGTTTTTTTTTTAAAACTAACTTTGTTGGCCCACTGACCCAATATGGATCTTGGCCTCCGAACAGATCTTACGTCACCGTGCCCTGTCCTGCGCCACCTCCTGCCAGTTGCAGACTCGAAGGTTGCGCAAGTCTTCCTCGATCATGTCCCTCCAACGGTACCTAGGGCGCCCCACAACGTGGCCCAGCCAACGAATTTGGTGAGCCTTAGTCACTCCTATTAAGTTTTTTTTAAATATTTTTTCAACGCGCTCGCTTACACAGCTGCTAAAACTATAGACTATTTGACATCTTCGGGTATACAAATGATACCCCATACTCCGTACAGCCCAGATTTAGCTCTATTCGATTTATTTAAGTACTCATAGCGAAAAAAATGCTTTGTGGGCGAAAATTTAACACCGCAGACGAAGCTGTCGAAGAATTTCAGCGGTTATTTTTCGATGCAAGAGACATTTTTTAATTTTTTAAAGCTGGTTCACCCAAATGCATAAGTACATAAATGTTGGAGGAGAATTTTTTAAAAAGTTAAAAATAAAGATTTTTCACATTCGTACTACTTTTCATTTCACTAACATTTTTTGGAACAGCCCTCGTAAGTAACTATAACATAAATCCCGGGACTTCTATTTTTGGAACATATATTTATATATATTTTCACGCCTATCCCCCGCAGGGGTTGGCAGAGACCACAGAGCTTCATCCGCTACCATTCATCGCAGAGAGACGGCTCTCCATTGGTCGCTTCTCGCCCTCGTGAGAATCAGAACGTGACGGGTGGCGAACCACGTCACCGTCATTTTGCAGCAAATTATGTATATTAAATTCGCTTTTAGTGAATCCCACGAGCCGCAAGGTAGGATGGAGGTCAGCCCCAGCAGAGCCCTGCATGCTGAGGTAAGGCACCACAGTACCCAGGGGAGCTCGATCCCGGGACGGTTGGCACGCTTGCGACTAAGCTCGCCCTTAGCCACGCATACATTGGCACGGCAGACCGTGGATTAGCAGAGAGGAAGGGACAGCCTTTTCTGAAACAGTCCCTCGTATAATATACTACCCAGACTTGTAATCATTTTTTTAACCCAGTACCGCAAATTTAGTGCGTCTTGCCCTGGACGTGAAATTTTATTTTAATGAAAACATAAAAATGTATATATAAAGTAGTAGTATCTAGTATTTAGTATTCTAAATACTATTATAAGTAATAGTATTTAGTATATAAAAAATAATATGTGGCGACAATAGAAATTTCGTGACAAATTTTAATCAATTTATAAACTATAGCGCAAAATGTGAAATACCTCGTAGAACATACGTTTAATACGAGATATCTCGTAGTTGGCAGTCAATGGGTTAATCTATACAAAGGAACCCAGCAAGCCAACAAGCTTTATTATATATTTCTCTTAGCTCATTTTTATATATACCCATATGAATAGAATAGAATAGAATAGAAAAACTTTATTTATGACACCTTTTTTTTTTACGATAACTAAAATTAAATCCTTAATAATATTATATATACTAATAAAAAACACAAAACAGTGTCATAAAATGGATCTTGCTCAGCATATGCCGGGCGCTCTTTTGGAGCACCCGGTGCTGGTTTTCAGCAAGAACCAAAATATGGTGGTAGAGCCACGCTGCAGGCAAATACTTTGTCGAGAATTGCATAATATTTACCTGTAGCATTTATGGGCCGGCTCGCCCGGGGAAGTACCGCGCACTCCCGCAGAAAACCGACGTCTGCATGGTAGCTTAGCTATCGCTCTTCGTACGGTAAGCGGCTGAGATCCGGAGGTCTAACACCCTCCCCCCACTCTCATTCCCACTCCCATAATGACAATTTTCTTAAAGGTCAGCAACGCTTCCACACTGCCTATGGCGCTGCGGATGTTTGTAGGCCGTATTAATTGCTTTCGATCAAATGATACGTCTGCTCGTTTGCCTTCCTATCCCATAAAAAAATGTCTCACTGCTGAGCACGGGCCACGTCATTTCTGGAGAAACAGATATTAATCCACCACACTTGTCCAAGGATTAGCATCGCATCCAGATTTGGAATAAATCACTGTAGTTATATAAACAAATGTATGTTTCTATGCGATAATCGAATGCATGATAATCGAATCTTACGGTAGCTCTGCTACTGAGACGATTGTGACGTCAATTTTTTTATTTCATTAAAATCGAAAGAATTTACTTTGTTACCAAAGACAAAAGAGTAACTGTCAAATTCCTTGCCCTCTCTTTACAAAATGAATTTTCTGAAAAATTCTAAAGTATTTTATGAAAGTCTTTCTTAATAATGAAATTGTAGATTTTAATCCACTAAAAAATTTAATAGCAAAAATTCCTGCGCAAGAAGAAAGTCACAATGAATTAAAAATGATTGCTTTGACACTTTGACATGTCACAGATAATATTTTTACTTAATTGACTTATCTTTGATTTTTTCAATTTTGAAAATTATTTGAAATTTTATTAAAAAGTTTTTCCTCTAAATTTCACTTATAACAAAGCGATAGTCCACTTTTGAATAAAAGGCGTACTTCGGTCCATCTTCGACTCTATAGTTTCTGCCAGCCGCCCTACGCAGATCGCCACACTATTTAACTAGGATAGAATAGCTATAATAAAATAATAAAAACTTTATTTATGACACATTCTTTTTACAAAAGCTAAAATTTAAACCTTAATAATATGGTTATATATAAATAAACAATACAAAAAGAAAATAATTTTAATCTACAAGTGTTCATAAAAAGGTTCTTTAAGGCTCAGCATATGCCAGGCGTTCTATTGGAGCACCTGGCACTGGTTTTCATCAAGAACCAATCTGACCAGATCACGAACCATAGTGACGGCATTGATACTGACACACACATACATACAACATATATCCATATATACACTGCTACTCATACTCATATACACATATACATAAATACACATATGACTTTTCCCGCCAACTTACATCAGTGACGTTGTGTTTTTATTTCATTTTCATAATCTTATATTATTATCAGTTATATTGTTTAGTTGTGGTGGAGTATTATGCAATATAATTCGATCAAGGTGTATAAGTGAAGTGATATAAAATAAATGCGTGTATCGTAACTTTTTAAGTTGACTGAAAAAGTCCATAGAAGGTTTTTGGTAAAATTGCCACCATTTTATCAAGACGTAACGTGATCAGCTGCCTTGTTCCATTTCAAGAGATTGGATATTATTGTAAATTACTTAACACTGGCATAATAGTTTTAACTAATTGCCATCAAAGAAAAGAAAAGAAAAGAAATACACATATACATAAATACACAATACAATAAAATTAATAACAACTAAATCATGTCATAAATTCATTGCAACCAAAAGATCAAGTTCCTGGTTGCATTAAGTAGTATATTTTACATTTTTTTTAACAACCCATAGTCCCATAGACCCACTGTCGAACACGGAATTCCATTTCTGGAGGAACGGACGTTAACCCACCACGCTTGTCCAGACCAGGGTTACCAGACTTGCAATAAATATCTGTAGGATATATATATATATATATATATATATATATATATATATATATATATATATATATATATATATATATATATATATATATATATATATATATATATATATATACATATATATATTTAGATGCATGAATAGAACCCGCGATTGTTGTCTCCCTGGGCTACGGGCCTTGCCACTGAGCCAATTGGTCGCCATTTTACGTGCAAGAGATAAATTTTTAGGTCCCTCTTTCTTATAAAAAACACGATCCGTGTTACATTGCTCTCGAATTATGTTTGCCAATATTAACTGTATGCAAAGATGGCCTCCTAACTTAAAGTAAGTATTTTTTTATTGCAAGACATCTCTTCAATTTATTACCGCATAAATTATTTATTGCACTTTGCTCAGCATTTAAGTTATATTTTATGTGCAATTTTTGCAGTCGACATAAATTCAGGCGGTGGGAAAAAATAGTATCTATCTATAACTTGATTCGAATATGTTTTTCCTGGTAACCTATTGTATGGTATGGTACTTTTACGGTTTTATAGGATACGGGATATTTTTTTTATGGGATACAAAGGCAAACGAGTACGCATACCACTTGATGTAAAGCAATTAAAGCTACCCATAGACATCTTCAAGACCGTAGATATTGCAAATGCCTTGCCGACCTTTTAGTTAAGAGTAGGTTTGTTTTTTGACGGTTCCAATGTCGTATCAGTCCGAAAACACCGCTGAAGGCAGCTGGTTCCACAAAGTGTTAGTATATTGAATGTAGTTCAGGGAAAACCCCACCGCATTTTATTTGTGGCAATCCAATACATCATAAATAAAATAAAGTGTGTGAGAATCCACAGGCTGGACGCCGTATCGAAGGTACACGTGTGTGTGCGTTGCTTTAGAACTCATCATGATACTATGTTAAACATGTTGTGGGAATGGAGTTATGTCACTTAGCTAACATGCTCGTATGCCTTCTTTGCTTTGCGAACCGTTACGATATTGGAACCTTCAAAAAACAAGCCTATACATACCTAAAAGGACGGCAACGCTTCCGCGACTCCTGCGATGTCGCTGTTGTCCATGGGTGGCGTTGATTGCTTTCCATCAGGCGACACGCTTGCTCGTTTGCCCTCCTATCTCATAAAAAAATACATATTTACATTGTTAGCTTACATACATAACTATTCGTGTGGTGAGCTTTCATTTTATCATAAATAACCTGTAATGGTATTAGCGAAATACCTTGGCAGAAAATATCCAATTTATGTGTTCTAGATACGATATAAGTTCCACAATATTGGCTGCGTGGGGATTATCCGGGATATTTTCATTTCCGCCTCAGCCTCTTGTCTATATTTGATATCCGACCGCTTTTACCTCCTCGGGTATTCCATTATAAATAACACTCTTTTTTATTTTATCGTATCTTATATACAAACAAAAGTTTTTAATGAAAAATCACTTGAGAGAAGCTTTAACATCTTATCTAAAGATTTTCTCATCGAATTTTATGATTATTTTTATTTTTCACAGCCTATATATTTCCTACCAACTGAGCATGGACCTCCTCATTTTAGGAGGAGCGGTCATTATCCTAACACACTTGTCCAATACAGATTGGGAGGGTTACCAAACTCGGAATACATATCTGTAGGTCATAAATATATTTATACCGATGCGGGTATCGAATCCGCGGCCATTGACTCCGTAGGCTTGGGGCCCCGCCACTTCGCTAATTGGTCGTCGATGTCTGTATATTTTATTATATCTGGCCCGTTCTTCTATACGGATGTGAGGCTTGGACGCTTAAAGAAGGCCTCAGAAAACGTATAGAAGCGTTCGTAATGTGGGCATATAGACGGATGCTCGCTATTAGCTGGACTCATAGGGTGGCCTATGACGAGGTTCTCAAAACGTGAACTATTGCACACCGTCAAGGGTAGAAAAGTTGCTTACCTGGGTCATATCATGAGACATGACAGGTACAAATTGCTGCAACTGATCATTATCCCGAGATATATAGTAAATGGTAGTATGGTTAAATTAAACGCAAATGGAGTGCTGGGATGGAGACTGCGTCTCGGTAAACGTAGTGTGGAACGCCCCCCGGCTAGATGGTGCGACGATCTGTGCAGGGCGGCTGGTAGAAACTGGATGCGTGTAGCCGAAGATAGGGCAGGATGGCGCTTCTTAGAGGAGGCCTATGTCCAGCTGTGGACTGCCGCAGGATGTTTATGTACCATATATGCATCATTATCCATCCGAAGACATACTCGCTCATTCATCTCCTTATCCAATAAAAAATTTAAATAATTTTTCGTTGTTGATAACATATTATTTTCTTTGTTTTAAAACATAAATGAATCGGTTTCCAATATCACCGATTTTATTGTAAACATAATGGAATGAGAAGTAACTTGTTCGCAGAGAGTTAGAACCATCCTTACTTAGGAGTAAATTGTAGGTTGAGGACGCAGATGTTTGAAGTTAAGTGGGCGAAGTTTCTGGGCGTAACTTAATCTTTCGCCTTAACCAACTGATTATCTTAGTTTTCTTAAAGCCTAAAAACATGTCTGCGTTCTTGCTTCGTATTGTATATGTTTAATGTTTATTTGCTCTTATATAAATTGAGTGACTGACTCATTTTCTTCTTCTTTTAATTAAAAATGCGAATTTGACCCGTGTGAAAATATCGTAGCTTTGAGAATATAAAATATCAATTTTCAACTTATTGTTTTCCACAATATATGAATATATAAAAGGTGTTAATTAATATGAGATCACCATGGATCCTGTACGGCACAGCAACAAGAGGGAAGGACTTATTAATTAATAAAATTTTGTAACATTTCAAGGTAGTTAAAACCGTATTTTAGTTTATTATTTTATTTTCACAGCCCATGTATGTCTCACTGCTGAGCACAGGCCTCTCCATTTCTAGAGGAATGGACATTAAACCAACACGCTTGACCAATGCGGACTGGCGGGGTTATTATACTAAGGATAAATATCTGTAGGCCATACATATATTTATTCCGATGCGGGGATCGAACCTGCGATCACTGACTTCACGGGCGAAGAGCCCCGCCACTGAGCCAATTAGTTTTTAAATTTTAAATCGGACTATTGGACTAGTGTACACTTTTAACTGTATTTTATTAAATATTTATATTTTATATAAGTTAAACATAAATCATTCATGAGACGAGGGTATCTATTCACATATTTGTAACGCCTTTAGCATTATGAACATCTTAATGTCCTTCAGCTCGCATTGCTTTAAAAAAACGAATTTTCAACCCAACTGAAAATTAAATTAAAAGGAAACGAGAGAACCTCAACGAAACCTTTTTTAAAGGTAGGCAATGCTTTGTCAATATCCTGGCAAAGCAGAATTTGTTTACCCTTTTGTACAAAAGACGTTATTACGATCAAAGCCAGTGATTCTCAACCTCTGTGCCGTGGCACTTTTGTGTACCGCCAAATTCTTAGTGTGCCGCTAAACTTTAGAAATCTATATAATAAAAATTATAAAGTTTTATTTTATTACAAGTTGAGTTTAAATTAAAGAAAAGTACTTATATATGTATATGGACAAATTAAAATTGTTAAATAATATAATTTAAAAAGAGAATGTATAAATTATTTTAACAGGAATTATCATGAGTTATTATTGAGTGTTGGAGTGGAGACGCGCGAACATAGTGTGAGACGCTAGATGATAGTTCTGCTAGATGGAGCGACGATCTACGCAAGGCAACCGGCAGAGACTGGATGCGTGTAGTCGAAGATTGAGCTAGGAGGCGCCCCCTGAGTGACGCATATTTCAAGCTGTGGTGACGCCTATTTCAAGCAGTGCATTCCCACGGGCTGATATTGATATTGATCAGGAATTAAATCCGTACAAAAATATTACTTGTTTTGTAACACGTTCTTTCTTAGAATCGTAAACAGATTTTTTTGCCTCAAGTCGGCTCACATATGTCAGGCTCTTGTATGCCGCCATATTATGAAATCGTTAAAAATGTGCCGTAGAAAAAACATGTTGAGAATCACTGATCCACTTTACTTATTTCGTTAAGTCTGCCTTACATATGTTACGTCAGTCTCGCATTTGAAGTTGCTGAAAGCTGTCAAAAGTTTCTTCTTTGTATAATATTTCTGTGTAAATTAATAAGAAATTTCACGAACACTTCATAAATGTTATAACATTCAGAAAAGTTTATCAATAATTTCATATAATATGTTAGCTGCTTTCTATCTCATATTAGCAGTCATAATTGATACAACTGAAAAGTATGAAAAAAGTATGAAAATATTTGAAATATTGTTATTCAATTAATGATTGAATTTTATTTAATGTTCATAATTCAGAATCTAATGCTTTGAGTCGGTAATCGCATTTCTAAAAACGTTACTAAAAAGTTGAAGGACTTTTTTATGAGATAGGAAGGCAAACGAGCAGGTGTGTCACCCGACGGAAAGCATCCAACGCTGCTCATAGACATCCTCATTTGTATAGGCAGTGCGGAAGCGTTGCCGGTCTTTAAGGAAAATGTCATGAAAGGAATGGCGTATGAGTTGTAGCTAAACTCCGGAACTCAGACTGCTCACCGTACGAAGCGCGGTAGCTAAGCTACCACTCAGACGCCGGTTTTCTGCGAGAGTGTGGTACTTCCCCGGGCGAGCTGGCCCATTGATGCTACAGACAAATAATATGCCATTCTTGACAAAGTATTCGTCTGTAGCGTAGCTCTACCACTACTGAAACTGAGGTTAACGTAATAACTCTAAGCGTAAGTCAACTTGTATGATTGTGATATACCTGATTGTCAGAAAGTTTAAATATTTTCCCATCATCTCCTTAAAAAGCCTCATACAAATCTATTTTCAGATGGATGTAACATTTTCCCATCACCTCATTAAAAAAGCCTGTAACATTTTACCATCATATCTTTAGAAAGCTAGTTAGAAACTTATTTTGAGACGGTTTTAACATTTTAACACCATTTCATTAAAAAGCCCGTTATAAACTTATTTTGAGACAGTTGTAACATTTTACCACGATCTCCTTAAAAAGCCTGTTACAAAATTATTTTGAGACGTATGTAACATTTTCCAATCACCTTATTAGAAAACCTGTTACAAACTTATTTTAAGACGTTATCTCTCTATCATGAGAACCTCGAGATAAAATTATTTTAAGACGATTTATATTTTCTATGTATTAAATAAAGTAGAAATCTATTTACACTCTTAATAATCTGTTAATGTATCTTTTTTTAATTATTAATAATAAAATAAGATTCGTACCTACTGTATGTGATCAAAGTTGCTCTGATTACGCATTTAACCAGATTGTTGTTAGTAAGTAATTTTGGAAGTCATTTTAATGTTAATTCATTGCCACCAGATGCCTGGCGCGACCACACGACATAAATCCAAGTTGTCAGCGCTTTGTCCCGGGACCCATTATAATCCCTGATTTTCGTTGGGGAACGTTTTAAATCCTTTGTGTGGACGATTAAGAGAAATTAAATTTATTTAAACATTTTAAACTTAATTTGAGAATAAATTATTCGAGTTATTGTAAAGCCGAATAGGGATCTTGTAATACGTCATAACAATCAGATTGCAGCAATATTGGTGTATCAGGTATCATCACG
>JASFAT010002599.1:0-10596 GCA_031353405.1 Baronia brevicornis
ATACAGTACAGAAATAAATGATATACGGAACCTGTCTTCGAATAGCTTAACTGGTTCCCGCGAAGACCGGTAGCCGACAATGGGGGCTCATTTATCAGACTCGGCTTACCGACACGCTCTCCTCGCCCGCGCACCGAACCCGCTACCTGTCGCTCGCCACAACTAGCCACAACACTGAATTAATGGCGGCCGAGTTTATATCGTAATTTAATTTAACCACCGTACGCCCTTTGCAGATCATTCCGGTAATTACAATAAAAATATGCATACACACCATTTTCTTAATATTTTTTTATAGAGGAAGTAAGGGAACTAACGAATTGTATAATTACGAAAGATATCACCGCTCATATTAATTACCTCATGATACAGGATGTCCGAAATTACCTTATAATACAAAATGTCCGAAACTACCTCATAATATAGAGTGTCCGAAATTATCTCATAATATAGGTGTCCAAAATTACCTCATAATATAGAGTGTCTGAAATTATACTCACCTCATAAACTAGATTGTCCGAGATTACCTCATATTATAGTGTCTGAAATTATCTCATCATATAAGATGTCCGAAATTAACTCATAATATAGAGTGTCTGAAACTATCTCATAATATAGGGTGTCCGAAATTATCTCATAATATAGGTGTCCGATACATGGACTCTGTATAGAATTATTATATGGAACAAATTCGTTGGAGAATCAGATTCACCAACAATAATCAAACATGTTACAAGAAGTTATAACAGTCAGATTTCAGCAGTATTGGTATTGTCACGTGTTGCTTTTATTATTATGTATATAAGGCTTGATTATAGATTATAGTTTTGTATGTGGGGGGCATTGTGGATGAAAGGATCAGAGGGGAAATCCAAGAAAAACATACCTAGACCAAATTGTCGAAGTTTTTAGGAAAGGCTAGGTCAAGTGTACCCTTGACCGGCGGGCCGGGAAGGTATGCCGAGATGCCTGCGGTCTCTGCCTTACAGGAAACAGACGTGACGATATGTATGTGAGGTTTGATTATAAGTATATATATGGGATTCAAGATGCGCTGCACTGCATCTCCATGAGGGTCGGGCGGTGGCAGAAAATCAGCTTCTCTGCTCTATGAACGGAGGTTTTGACTGAGTCATCGCTCATTTCCATCTGTATGTACTGTTTATCATATAATAATTTAATGTGTATTTTTATGGGATAGGAAAGCAAACGAGCAGGCGTGCCACCTAATGGAAATTAATCAACGCCGCCCATAGACATCCACAGTGCCATAGATAGTGCGGAAGCGTTGCCAACCTTTAAGGGAAGTGACATTATGGAAGTGGGAGACGAGGGGGAGGGGAGGAGATGGTAGGGTGAGTGTGTTGGGCCTCCGTAACTCAGGCCATTTGCCGTACGAAGCGCGGTAGCCAAGCTACCACTCAGACGCCGGTTTTCTGCGGGGGTGTGGTACTTTCCCGGGCGAGCCAGCCCATTCATGCTGCAAACAAATAATCCATTCTTGACAAATTATTCGTCTGCACCGTGGCTCTACCACTAATAAAATAGTGGTACAACCACGTTGCAGTGTATTCATGTGTGCTTGTCACATTACGTCTTAATAAAATGGTGATTATCTACCAAAACCTCCTATGGACTTTTTCAGTCAATTTAAAAGACTCAATACACGCGTTTATTTCGTATCACTCCACTTATACGTCTTAATCGAACTAAATTGTACAATACGCCACCACAATTAAATAATATAACTGATAATAACACAAGATTATGAAAATGATATAAAAACACAACGTCACCGATGTAAGATGGCGGGGAAAGTCCAAATGTTTTTCTATACAAATAAACTACGCCTCGAAAGCATAACCGAGAGGTTACTATCGTTGTGAAATCGCTGTCTAAGCACGCGGTAATCTCAACTCTGTAGTTCAATAAATAAAATATAACAATAATTTAAACACATATATTTTTCATTCACCTTTGACCCTGTACCATCAGGCGGTATTACATCCCACAAAAATGTACCTAAACCCACCGCCACCGTCGCGTAAATAACGTAGAATAAACAGACTTAGTCCAGTCCGACCGTACCGAGCGTCTCAGAAACAAATATTTTTATTGCATTAAAATAAGCCGTTACTTTACCGGGATGAAAATAAGTTCATAATAAGACGCAACTCGTGCCCGGATAATGTTCTCCTCCGTACTTAATCTTCACGGTTGGTTCACATGGACGCAAAACATTTAAACTAGCAGGCATGTCTGATTGAAAGCAATCCACGCCGCCTATAGACAGACATCCGCAGTGCAAAGGCATTGCCGACCTTTAAGAATTATAGTAGATTTGTTATTTGAAGGGTCTAATATATCGATAAATATTTTTAAAGTAAATTATATAAAAAACAAATACTGAAAAACTTGATAACTACTTTTTCTTCTCTTTTCGGAATATCATTATGGTAAGAAGAACCGCCAAGAAGGCATGAGACTTGACAATTACACTACAATATAACCAGAAAATCATAAATAAATACTACGATAATAAATTTTAAGAAGAAAAATATCTACTACACTCAACGTTAGTGATCGTGGTGAGGTGTTGGAGGATTTGCTGACGGCTATTTCTCAGTAAATAACTCTCTATACACTTCTTCGCGTAAGATTTAGTTTAAATTCCACGTAAATCCACTTTTACAAGTAGAAAACACACATTATTATTTTTCTGTTTTTGTTTGCTTGTTGCGGATCTTAGCTAAGTAAAAGTTCTGACTGTCCACATAAATATCACAAGGTTTAATGCAACATTGTACAATTGATTGTTACATACCAAATTTATTAATGGAGTAGACTCTACTGAAGACTGACTGACTTTTCGGTTGTCTTCCGTAGAGTCTACTATACCTAAAGATGCCTCGTGTTGGGGCGAAACACGTGTCATTTGCAAGGTGAAAAAGTGGTAGTGTGTGTTTGGTGTTGTGTATAGTGGTTGGTAGGTGGAGAGTTGCTGGCCGTTTTTCGGTAAGATTTTGGTTTAAGTTCCAAATAAATCTACTTCATCCCGCAGGAAAACACACTTCATTGATTTTCTGTTATTGTTTGCTTGTCGCGGATCTTAGCTAAGTAAAACTTTTGACTGTCCATACAAACCATATTAATATGCGTTAGGCGAATTTTTTTCTACATACCTTGTGATTTTATAGAATATGGGGTAATAGTCAACTATTAATTATATTTATTTTAAAAAATATATATTTTTGCATACCATTTAATTGTGGTTGAATTTGAAAACAGTTGTTAATTGAAAATCAAAATGAAATGAAGTTATTATTATTATTAATAATTAAATAAAATAAACTGAGCATGGAGTTAGAGCGACATGTAAACCTAGCACATCTCCACCGAGTATGTACAGCAACCCGCAGCTCAGAGCCCCGAGGCGCGTAAACAAATATATTCATTTAATAAGTTTTTATTGCCATAATCTGGACATATGTTACGCTGATCAGCAGATTGGCTGCGATATATTATTATATGATAACAATACGCCGTTGTGCGCGGTCGTCTGCTTCACAGATCATTTTAAAATATTGAGAAAATCATACTTATCCCTGTTGATTGAAAGCCAATATGTCCGTCGAGTATATGAAGAAACTACGCTTTCACAATACACACAACATTTCGACGACGACGGTTGGAATTAGATTGAATCTCGCTATGACTTGAAGATGTTAATGCTGGTAGCCTATTGATTTTAACAGCTTTATCGACCACTCAGTCCGCGGTTTGAGAGTGGTAAAGCCACGCTGCAGACGAATACTTTGCCAAGAATGGCATATTATTTGTGTGTAGCATGAATGGGCCGGCTCGCCCGGGGAAGTACCACACTCCCGCAGAAAACCGTCCGCGTCTGACTAGTATCTTAGCTATCACGCTTCGTCCGGTGAGTGGTTCAATCTCTACCAGTCGCCTTGCGCAGATCGTCGCTCCACTTACCAGGGGGGCGTCCCACACTACGTTTGCTGAGTCGCGGTCTCCACTCCCACACTCGTCTACTTCAACGATTTTCAGTTCTCCGACAAACGTGTCCAGCCCAATGCCACTTCAGTCTGCTAACTTGAAGAGCTTTGTCGGTGACTCTGGTATATATAAAAATTATATACATAAATACAATGAACAGAAACATACCTTGACCAAATTGCTGAACTTTTTAAAAAAGGCCAGGTCAAGAGTACCCTCAACCAGCGGGCTTGCATGAGGAGAGTAATGAGTGTGAAGGAAGCAAAGGAAGTATGCCGAGATCGTAGCAGATGGAGATCTCTGGTCTCTGCCTACTCCTACGGGAGACAGGCGTGACGATATGTATGTATGTATGTATTTACAATAAAACGAATTGTATGATTTAAATACCATTAGAATTAATAGTATAAACAAAATTGCCTTGTCACATTACACGTCAAATACGTTTGACTGCGATTTATCCGCAAAACTGTCATTTGACAGCACAATGACGTCAATCTTACAGAATTTGTCAGCGATCGCATTATACCTATCGATATCAATTGTGCGGATTTTACATTATACAATAATAACATACGCATTCACCCAGTTTCATATCATATGAACCGTATTACGTTGTAATAAGTTATATGCGAGCCGTATTGTTATGTTTGTGGTATATTCAATATTGAATGTTTAGGCACGAATGGTGTGAAAAGTGGTCCGGATCTATTACAAATAATCGGCTTACGTACAACGTGCCGCCTGAATGGGATTAACACCATAGTTCCCGCCAAAACGGGCGAAATGAGCGCCGGGGCCCGCCATTATCGAATTTAATGGAATTTGTGAATAATTTATATCAAAGGTGATATTATTGGAAGGATATGAGCTAACAATAACAGACGCATTGATTTTAAAACACAAAAATAAGATTTTAACAGTACTAGAAGTATTGTTTGCAATTTGTAAGATGGTTTATAAATATATGTATTTTTAAAAAAAACTAGCAATTATACTGCATCCTCATTCGGTAGGCAGTATAGAAAGAAGAAAATTTTGGTTTTGGTAGAATAGCCATAAATTCATCAAGACGTAACGTGATAAGTTGACTAGTTATATTTCGAGAGAATTGATGTTATCGTATTTTACTTGAATTTGGTATAATAGTTGTAACTAATTGCCATCAAAGAATACAAAGAATACAGTATACATCAGGGGACTTTTCCTACCAACTTACATCACTGACGTTGTGTTTTTATTTCGTTTTCATTATCTTATGTTATTATCAGTTATATTGTTTAATTGTGGTGGTGTATTATACAATATAGTTCGATTAAGGCGTATAAGTGAAGTCATATCGAAATAAATGCGTGTATCGTGACTTTTTAAGTTGACCGAAAAAGTCCATAGAAGGTTTTGGTAGAATAGCCATCGAATTTATCAAGACGTAACGTGATGAGTTGACTAGTTATATTTCAAGAGATTTGATGTTATTGTATTTTACTTGACCCAGTGTCAAGTAAAATACAATAACATCAAACATAATAATTATAACTAATTGCCGGTAAAGAATACAAAAGAAAAATATAACATTATTGTTATTTTGTTACTATAAATTATGATGTTAAAATATAAATCCATCATTAACTGCTATAAGTGCTCAATAATTCATATAAGTGTTATCATATAATATGTGAATTTTATTTCAAATAAATAGATAAATATATTTATTACTAAGTGATACTAATTGTTTATTAAAAATAATTAATAAAGTTGCGTTAAACCAAAAAAAAAATCTAATAGTCAACGTAATGCAATTTTTTTCTCGCCTCGACATCTGCACCGCGTATTGTGATGTAATTTGTCGAAACGCAACAATGGACGGCGATAAGCGAGTTGTACTCGAACGTATATATACGTCGTAACATCTGTACCGACAAGGTGTTCACGCACCCTGATTACTGGCTCGGAAATTATCGATATCGCTGACAAATTATAAATACAATGTGCCATAGAAATAGCAAACGCTAAATATATCTGCACCATTTCTTCTTTATAGCCAATGAAAAGAAATTAATAACTCCTCGTTCTGAATCTTATTCGCCTTTTAGAGTAAACATTGCTTTTTGCTTATTGAAACATGCTTATGAAACCATTTAGCATATAAATCATGTAAAGTACACACCATTGTTATATGGACAGTCAAAAGTTTTACTTAGCTAAGATCCGCGACAAGCAAAACAATAACAGAAAATTAATAATGTGTGTTTTTCCGTTGGGTTAAGTGGATTTATTTGGAACTTAAACCAAAAACTTACCGAAAATCGGCGATCAATTCTCCACCCACCTCTAAGGAAGACAACCGAAAACTTTTCGGTTGTCTTCCATAGAGTCTTCTATACCTGAAGATGCCTCGTGTTGGGGCGAAACACGTGTCGTTTACAAGATGGAAAAGTGATAATGTGCGTTTGGTGTTGTGTATAGTGGTTGGTGGGTGGAGAATTAATGGCCGATTTTCGGTAAGTTTTTGGTTTAAGTTCCAAATAAATCCACTTAACCCAACGGAAAAATACACATTATTAATTTTCTGTTATTGTTTTACTTGTAGCGGATCTTAGCTAAGTAAAACTTTTGACTGTCCATATAGTGATGGATTTCCGCATAGTAACGCCTAACTCCATTAATAACACACCATTATTGTATATGGAATGATCTCATAACAGAAATCATCAATGAATAATTTTTATAATATAATACTTTCATGAAAGTAATTCTGTTGTTTTCTTTTCAGTCTTTTTTCTTTATTTTATGGAAATTAGTTATAAATATTATTCAAGTATCAAGTAAAATATAATAACATCAAGTAACTTGAAATGTACTAGTCAGCTTGTCACGTTACGTCTTGATAAAATGGCGGCTATTCTACCAAAACCTTATATGGACTTTTTCGGTCAACTTAAAAAGTCACGATACACGCATTTATTTCATATCACTTCACTTATACGCCTTAATTGAACTATATTGCATAATACGCCACCACAATTATACAATATAACTGTTAATAATATAAGATTATAGAAATGAAATAAAAACATAACGTTACTCATGTAACTTGGCGGAAGAAGTCCCAATTCTATTTTTGTTTTTTTGAGTGTTTTTGAGTGTTTTTTCTTTGTTCAATAGCAATTAGTTATAACTAATAAAACCAATATTGCGTAAAACATTATATAATAACATCCAGTACCTAGAAATGTACCAGTCAGCTTGTCATACATAAGGCTACTTATATAATTAAATAATACGCACTTGGCATATCTCGAATTTCTCTCAAGTCCTCGCGTAAAAAATATAATGTAAAAATTAAAAAAAATATTTTAATTATACACAAATCATGTGTCATTATTGTGTTATTACATTTCGATAGATTCAATGAAATTATGTGATTGTTTTTTTTATGGCATAGGAAGGCAAACGAGCAGGCGTGTCACCTGATGGAAAGCAACCAACGCCGCCCATAGACATCCGCAACGCGACAGGCAGTGCGGAAGCGTTGCCGACCTTAAAGGAAAGTGAAATTATGGGAGTGGGAGTGGCAATCGGAGGGGAGAGTGGGAAATATGTGATTGATGATTAAGGCCAACTTGACAAGCTTGAAGCTTGACAAGAATGAATGGGCCGACTCGCCCGGGAAAGTACCACACTCGCGCAGAAAACAGGCGTCTGAGTTGGTAGCTTAGCTACTGTCCTTCATCCGGTGAGCGGTTCAGTTCTGGAGGCCCAACCCTTGCTCGCCCCTTCTCTCCCCTCCCCCTCCTCCTACCCCCGTCCCGTTCTTACCTCCCTCTCCTACCCTCCTTTCCTTCCACTTTCCTGAAAGATCGGCCATGTTTCTGCACTGCCTATGGCTCAGCAGATGTCTATGGGCGGCGTTGATTGCTTTTCATCATGTGACACGCCTGTTCGTTTACCTTTCTATACCATAAAAAAAAGAACAAAAAAAGGATACAATTGGAATTCGATAGATGGCCTTGTTCTCAAAGTCAAAAATTTCCAAAGATTTTTAATTTTATTTCTTCTTATCTATGCCAGGACATCGCCAGAGTATATAAATATACAAAAAGACATTTCGTTAAGGGACACACGAGACCGTAACACGTGTTACGTTGTAAGTAACAACATGTAAGATTTACCACGGGGGCAGGCCGTAATTAGCCGGCCCTTGGGCGACCCCATTACCTCTGTTTACCGCTGGCTAATCGATGTCTAAAGGCGGTCTTAGGGGGCCCCATTGGGGTGAACTCTCCAATGTTTCCTTATTTATATGAAGCACGCCAGTTAACAAGATTATTATTCGAGGTGAAAGTACTTTAGTAGTTTAACGGTTTATATTTTTAAGATGGAGTCATGCGTTACTTTGCGACAATCCATTACTATGTAAATATTTAGAACTTTTACTTAGCTAAGATCCGCGACAAGCAAACAAAAATGGAAGAACAATAATGTGTGTTTTGTACTGGAAGAAATGGATTTACGAAGAACTTAAACTAAATTAGCCCAACCACTATCAACAATACCAAAAAAACACCACCACTTTTCCACCTTGCACACGATGATGAAATCCACTTATTCCAGTAGAATACACATTATTATTTTACTGTTTATGTTTTCATTAATAACTATTAATAATTAAAAATATAATATATTTTATTTATACATCAACATTTAAAGCTATTTCTCTTATATTTATTCATAATATTAATATTTTCTATCACTGTAATAATTATGACATCTCTTTAAGAATGATTAATGGAGTCAGGCGTTATTTTGCGGAAATCCATTACTATGTGGACAGTTAGAACTTTACTTAGCTAAGATCCGCGACAAGCAAACAAAAATAGAAAATTAATAATGTGTTTTTCTGCTGGATGAAGTGGATTTACAGGGAACATAAACTAAATCTTAACTAAACCACTATCCACAACACCAAACACACCATCACTTTTCCACCTTGCAAATGACACGTGTTTCGCCTCAACACGAAGCATCATCAGGTATAGTAGACTCTACAGAAGACAACCGTTAAGTCACTTAACACTTGTCTTAGTAACCTAACCAAATCCTATATTTAGTTTAAGTTTCCTGTAAATCCACTTCATCCAGCAGAACAACACACATTATTAATTTTCTATTGTTATTTGCTTGTCGCGGATCTTAGTAAAAGTTCAACTGTCCACAACAACAAAATTTTCAACACATGTCAATATAAAAAAGATGTATTCTTTTATATTGACATGTTTTAAAATACTTATTAGTTATCATAACATATCTATAACATAATGAAAGCCTTTTTAAGAATATGTATATATTCTTTATATTTTTTGATGGCAATTAGTAATAAATATTATGCCAGTATCAAGTAACATGAAATATTATCAAATATCTTGGAATGTACTAGTTTGCTTATCACGTTACGTCTTGATAAAATGGCGGCTATTTTACCAAAACCTTCTATGGACTTTTTCAGTCAACTTAAAAAGTCACGGTACACGCATTTATTTCATATCACTTCACTTATATACCTTAATTGAACTATATTGTATAATAAGCCACCACAATTAAACAATATAACTGATATTAATATGAGATTATGAAAATGAAATAAAAACACAACGTCACCGTAAGTTGGCGGGAAGTCTCTTACATATATATGTATACTTATATGTAAATGAAAGCCTTATGACTTTTAGGCTACGTGCAGAGGTGTTACTACAGACAGACATAAATTTATTTCATTCTGCATAGAGTACATATAAATTAAAATTATAAATCATACACAACTGATTTTATATACATACCAGCTTTTGCCCGCAGATTCGCTCGCGTGGAATTTGGTCTGCAACATTAAGATTCACAATTTTGGTCATAGTGGCTTCCACATAAAAGGTAAAAAGATATGTTGTCGCGGACTTTTATTTAGAACTATTCAAGACAAACAATCCTACGGTACACCATCTTTGTGTAACTCCAATTACATAAAATCATTACAAATTGTAGCCTATATGTTATTCCAATGTATAACCTATATTACTGTAAAGTTTCATCCAAATCCGTCCAGTAGTTTTTTCGTGAAAAAGTAACAAACATACATCCATGCTCACAAACTTTCGCATTTATAATATTAGTAGGAAGTAAAATATCTCTATAATATATGCTCTGTGGTGAATGAAATAAACGTATCTATCTGTCTGACTGTCTGTTTTATTTAAATAGATGAAATACATCGTGCTCGATGAATCGATTCAGAGGAAACAAAATAAGAATTTCAATAAAAGTAATAACACATCTGTAAGCCCGGCGAAAAAATTAAGGTGGATTTTTAAATTTTAACAAGCTGTCATTCGGGCGAAGATTCGCCAAGTGTGAGGCGTGAGGAGGAGACGGTGTGGGGGGGGGAAGGTACCGGCGGTGAAGGCGAGCTACGAAAGTAATCAACAATTTAAAATTGGGGCTAATCCTCCGCCCCGGCGTAATCGCGAGCGATCAGTCATCAAGTCTCTCTCTCGTGTAGGGCGACTATGAATTTTGATATTTGTCGACTAC
>JASFAT010000965.1:0-44422 GCA_031353405.1 Baronia brevicornis
CGGCAATGCATTCGCTATGCCTATGGTGTCGCGGTTGTCGGTGGGCGGCGTTGATTACTTTCCATCAGGCGACGCGCTCGCTCGTTTGTCAACCTATGCCGTAAAAAAAATAACAAAAATATGAAGACCACAGTGATCGTCAACTGAGAACTAATATATTTATTATTTCTTTATATATTTGGTGTCGGAAAGGCATTCTCTACCAATCAACTTTTGGGTTGATGGATAAAACATTTTTCAACGCTATAGTAGCGCGCCAGCCGTACTGCTTAGGTAACACTCCGTGTGTTACCGAAGCGAGCGAATCTTTAGGAGGTTTTATCTTCGATAAAAATGAAAGAATTCATTTCAGTTCACAGCGTGTAATAAATAAAAATCATTGAGTGAATTCTTTCTTCATTAAAAATAAAATATATAAAGCCTAAAAATAAATTAAATCAGTATATAGATAGATAGATATATTCTTTATTGTACACCCAAAAACAAAGTTATATAATTATTGATTGTAATATTTATATACAAATGGCGGTCTTATCGCTAATAGCGATTTCTTCCAGACAACCGTAGGATGGACACAAAACAGATACGTATGAATGAGTATGTAGCTTTAAACTTATATTTTTGGCTTATGGCTATTATTGTGGTTAATTAATTTATTAATTTTTTTTCTATCATCATAACGATAATGTATCACCAACCTACATCAAATTATCTTTTTAACATTGTGTCCATCCTACGGTTGTCTGGAAGAAATCGCTATTAGCGACAAGACCGCCATTTGTATATAAATATTACAATCAATAATTGTATAACTTTGTTTCTGGGGTACAATTAAAATATATCTATATATCTATATGTCTATCTATCTAAATCAATTATATTTCTGTAGTCTTTAACGGAAAAACAGATCCTCAGTTTCTCCGTACTCATCAGATTATCACGTCAATTAACTTTTCAGAGAGTAGGATTTTTCTTCAGAAGGAAAAACAATTATTCTTGAAATCAAATTTCGACGTTCATTATATAAATAGTCATATTTCATTATGACTATTTATATAATGACGTCGTATATTCCTGTTTAACCGTCGACGTCGGTTTTTTTCTGACGGATTATTCAGAAACGTGAGCTTTTACTGACCGTCAAAAGCAGATAAGTTCTTTAATTAGGGCATTTAATGTGGGGATGATAGTGGTAGAGCCACGCTGCAGACGAATACTTTGTCAAAAATGGCATAACATTTGTCTATAGAATTAATGGGCCGGCTCGCCCGGGAAAGTACCACACTCCCGCAGAAAACCGGCGTCTGAGTGGTAGCTTAGCTACCGCGCTTTGTACGGTGAGCGA
Organism: Baronia brevicornis; assembly: GCA_031353405.1. NCBI lineage: Eukaryota > Metazoa > Arthropoda > Insecta > Lepidoptera > Papilionidae > Baronia > Baronia brevicornis. The sequence continues at coordinate 1,346 of JASFAT010000965.1, forward strand.
CTGAGTTCCGGGGGCGCAACACCCTCCCCCTCCTATCCCCACTCCCATAATGACACTTTCCTTAAAGGCCGGCAACGATTCTGCACTGCCTATAGCACTGAAATTATGGAAGGAGGAAGGAGGGTTGGGCCTCAGGGACTCAACTACTCACCGGGTGAAACGCGGTAGCTAAGCTACTACTCAGATGCCGGTTTTCTGCGGAAGTGTGGTACTTCCCCGGGCGAGCCGGCCCATTCATGGCTACAGACAAATAATATGCCATTCTTGACAAAGTATTCGTCTGTAGCATGGCTCTACCACTAGAAACTTTTAAAAATTAAGATTTTCTATTATAAATATTATTCTAAAATTAGGATTATTATTTTAGTTATATATGATGTAATCTATATGTAAAATAGCCTTGAAATGGTGTACCATTTCAAGTTAATGGATATTTTATTTAACATTTTATTCTTCAGACAATTGTTATATATATACTATCCTCGTTTGACTTACGTTTATTTACTTGACTTTTACACCTATTTCGTTTCGAGATGTTGAAGCATTTCATCCAAAAGAAGGTGTTGAGTTCTTTTCTATAACAATTATGCCAATATCAAGTAAATATAATAACATCAAATCTCTTGAAATATAACTAGTCAGCTTATCACGTTACATCTTGATAAAATAAGTGCTCACTCTATCAAAACTTTCTATGGCCTTTTTCAGTCAGCTTCAAAAGTTACGATACACGCATATATTTTATATCACATCACTTGTACGCCTTAATCCAACTATATTGTATAATACACCACAAAATTAAACAATATAATTGATAATAATATAAGATTATGACAATGATATAAAAACACAACGTCACTGATGTAAGTTGGCGGGAAAAGTCCCAAAAGTAGTGTTCTTAATTCGCCTTCACACAAATATTCTGAGAAAATTTTAAAAGTTCGCTTATTACGCTTCTTTTAACTTTCATCTCACGAAAACTCTTTGAAATAAGACTTCTTTAAGATAAGTACATAGTTAGAGAAGCGAAAGTTATCTTTTATCTCTCAACTTTGTGTAATGTTAATATAATTCAAATACGATGAAAGTTTTAGCGGCTTGTATACAATTTTAAAATGGGCTGGACACCTTTGTGGGAGAACTAACAATAGTTGGAGTAGACGAGTGCTGGAGTGGAGACTGCGACTCGGCAAACTTATTGATGACGGAACTTATAGCCGCCCTGCTAGATGGAGCGACGTTCTGCGCAAGGCGGCTGGCAGAGACTGGATGCGTGTAGCCCAAGATCGGGCTAGGTAGCGCACCTTGAGTGCAGCTTCTATCTATTATATGTGTGATATTGATACAATTTTAGCCAATATTTCGTCATAAATTACAAAACAAGGTTTTTTTTAATACATCCCATATACACATGTCCCACTGTTAGACAAAATGTGTCCCAATTTGTGGAGCAATGAATATTAATCCAACATAGTCACGACGGATTTGAGGCGACATCAGAATAAATATTTGTAGATTATACACAATGTACACATATATATTTATCCAAATACGAGAATTGAAACGGTGAGTATTGTCTCTGAAAACGGTACTGTAGCGACAAGGGGTCTTTAGGGGATTTTTATCTTTTTGAATTGATTTTCTTCCAAGTGAAATTAATTTATTTTTCTATTCATACTTTATCAATTTATATTTTATATTGAAATTTCTTATGCCGGATGGGTGATATGCCTATCGAAAGACGTCAGTCGAATTAATGCATTTGTTTTTATAAAACAAATTATTTCTTTTTATTTTAAATTTGAAAATTACGAATGTAAAAAAATATAATATAAAATGTTTTAATATATTCAAATAAAAAGTTTTAATGCATTAGTGATACATTTATGAATGTATACACAGTACTTTGTCATGGAACCGTTTAATTCCTCTATAAAATATATCTATAAATACGGAAGACAACTATTAAAATGGTTGTCTTCCGTAGAGTCTACTATACCTGATGATGGTTAATGGAACCAGGCGTTACATTGCAGATTTCCATCACTATGTTGTATGTATAGTCAGAACTTTTACTTAGCTAAGAGCCGCGTCAAACAAACAAAATAGAAAAATAATAACGTGTGTTCTTTTACTGAGAGAAGTAGATTGGTGCCTGTATAAAGTGGTGACAGCGAAGGGAAAGTTTAAGGAGGAAGATCGAAAGAAAATAGTAGAAGAGAAGGAGTGGAAGTAAAGTGGAAGAAAAGCAAAACTAGTGACCGATTTCATTTTTTCGATCCTCGAACCTTAGCTTGTAACAGTTATATAACGAAATATACAATATGTTCCCATATTAGTATTACTCCAAGTATACTCCGAAGTAAATAGTACGGTTGAGTAAAATACCACAAATCGTATCCTTCTACAAACATGGGTCGCATTAAGGTGACAGTTATCTGTTCCTTTATCAGCGATATTGAATTACAAAGGGATTGTCTTTATTCTTTTATATATATATATATATTAAGGAACTAGAGTAAATACTCACGCATATAAAAACAAAATACAATATGACAATAATAAAAATTAGTGTTATTCCAATTAATGGTGACAACAATAAGCTAAGTCACTAAACAAAATTAAAAAAAAATGTATGGTATAGGAAGGCAAACGAGCAAGCTGATGAAAAGCAATCAAAGTCGCCTGTAGATATTTGCGACACCATAAATATCACAAATGCGTTTCTTACCTTTAAAATATGAGTAGGCTTGTTGTTTGAAGGTTCCAATGTCGTATCTGATCAGAAACACAGCAGAAAGTAGCTGATTAGGAAGAGTGGTGTTACGTGGAAAGAAGTTTAAAAAAAACGTACCGCACCAATCTTTCCGTTATAATTTTAATTTTAGTTCAGATTACTTTCCAGGTATACTTTTTTTATGGGATAGCGGGGCGAACGAGAAAGCGTGACACCTGTAGGCAGCTGGTTCTAAAGAGCGGTGGTACATGGAATGGTATAACTACATAAAAAAACTTTTGCTAGGGAATCACGGGTCCTAGTCCCCTAGTTCTAAATGAAGAATAGTGCGACCTTCCACTGCTGGACATGGGCCTCGCCCAAGAAGCGCCACCTAGCCCGACCTTCGGCATTACGCATCTAGTTTATGCATGTATATTTATGCCCTAAAGATATTTGTTCTGAGCCTAGATACCCCATCAATCCGCACTGGATAAACGTGGTGGGTTGATGTCCGTTCCCCGAAAAATGGGAAGGCCCGTGCCCAGCAATGGGACCTATATGAGCTGTGAAAAACAAATAAAAAAAGCAATACGACTAACTTTAAAGGCAGTTCAGTGAACTTCTATTATTGGAAGACTATTTCTCTATATTCGGTATCTATTTAAAACACTTAACCGTAAAACTGTCGAGTAATGGAGTAACAACTGAATCAAAGTAAATTAAACTTCAATTGCAAGTTCGACTACGTGACCCGGTTTCGGGTGGTTTTCTATCCGTTCGGAGTTTGGAATCGAGGTCGAGTTTTCAATTTATTTAAGTATCTATTTCATTTCGTTCAAATCTATACGTTTACTATCTCGATACGTAAACGTTTGAATTGGTTTTTTAATCAGTCATATTGAATTCAATTAATCTAAGAAAAATAAATTAAACAATAAATATTTATTTATTTAAACAAATACGATATTATTAATGGAGTCAGGCGTTACTTTGCGGAAATCCATCACTATATGGACAGTCAAAAGTTTTACTTAGCTAAGATCCGCAACAAACAAAACAATAACAGAAAATAGATAATGTGTGTTTTTCCGTTGGGTATAGTGGATTTATTTGGAACTTAAACCAAAAACTTACCGAAAATCGGCCATCAACTCTACATCCACCAACCACTAAACACAACGCCAAACACACACTATCACTTTTCCATTTTGTAAACGACACGTGTTTCGGCACTTTTCGATTGTCTTCCGTAGAGACTACTATACCTGAAGATGCCTCGTGTTGGGGCGAAAAACGTGTCGTTTACAAGATGGAAAAGTGATAGTGTGTGTTTGGCGTTGTGTATAGTGGTTGGTGGGTGGAGAGTTGATGGCCGATTTTCGGTAAGTTTTTGGTTTAAGTTCCAAATAAATCCACTAAACCCAACGGAAAAACACACATTATTAATTTTCTGTTATTGTTTTGCTTGTCGCGGATCTTAGCTAAGTAAAACTGTTGACTGTCTAAATACGATATTACCATCTATTCCTCGTAACAGATGGCGCTATTACACATAATAACAAAGTATAACAATCCACCCTTACATCAAAGCCGTGATAAAAATTCATGGAAACGTTTTTGATAATTTTCAGTCGCTTCTGTTTGGGATCATCGTATTACAAAAGGATTTCCTTCATTGTTGCGGCATTCTGTTTTACCCTTTAAATCAGATTCTGTGCCCTTGACTCCGGGAAACATCGCCCAATCGTGAAATCGATACGCATAAACTTTTCTTTCTGTGAATGCTGTCATTCTTATTTGAACATGTCCCAACACAGAGATTTTATCTGAATTTGTAGGCTTAAATGTATAAGTTCTAAAACGGTTTCCGGAAAAAAGCACACATGAAATAATCACTCAAGGATTTACTGAAGAGATGTACGCATTTATACTTGTGAGGTTTTTTCGTAGGAGATTTATCTATCTATCTATCTATCTTTATATATATATATATATATATATATATATATATATATATATATATATATATATATATATATATATATATATATATATATATATATATATATATATATATATATATATATATATAAATCAATTGCTGTTCGTTAGTCTCGCTAAATCTCGAGAACGGCTGGACCGATTTGGCTAATTTTGGTTTTGAATTGTTTTTGGAAGTCCAGGGAAGGTTTAAAAGATGAGTAAATATGATAGAAGTATTAGGAATATAGTAAAAGCAACAATTTCGTTTTCCCCTAGAAACATTTCCTACCTGTCAAATATTTGATGTTCGTTCCGTCGTTCAGAAATCAATTAAATTTAAAAGTTAAGCTTCTTTTTTTCATTTCTTTGGTTTTGAATTTTGTTTTTTTTTTATTGATTACTTATTATTTCTTTTTGTTCCTGTTAAGTTTTGATCACATTTTTTGCTTAAGTTGAAACATTCTGCAATTATTAGTTCAGCTTTTTTATTTATTGATTCTGAGGCGGTACGAAGTTTGCCAGGTCAGCTAGTTCTCATATATAACCAATATTCCACGTGTTGATAATTCTTGTGGGCTTAGGTAATGTTGTATGTATAAGGTTTTTCTGTACAAGGGTACGCAAATTTAAACCTGGGGTGCGCTGTTATTGAAACCAACATTCGAGAGGACGCAATCGACATCGCGTTTAAAACGCCTTGCGGTGCAGCTCTTCACAAGATGTTGGTGTCCAAACTTCTCAGTATAATCACAAAACTACGAATCTATAATACGATTATTCGGCCTATTCTAATGTATTCTAACCTGAGACTTAGACACTAACTCTTGGATTTAAATAAAACCATATGACGAAATTACTCATTATTTTAGATGAATAAATATAACTTACCAAATAAAGGATAAATACATTCTTCTTACACTCCATTCATTCACATCCTAAAAATATACAAAAATTCCAAAAAAAAAATACAAACATCCAATTTTAAGTATGCTAACAGGAACTTGTTCTTTTGGTTGCGGTGAATTAATACATGATTTAGTTGTTTTTAATTTTATTGTATTGTATGTGTATAGGCGTATGAGTAGTAGTATACATTATATATTGATGTGTGTGTGTGTGTGTCAGTATCAATGTCGTCACCGTGGTCCGCGATCTAACCATGTTGGTTCTTGCTGAAAACCAGCGCCGGGTGCTCCAAATAGAACGCCTGGCATATGCTGAGCAAGAGCCATGTTATGACACTTGTTAGTTTAAAAATATTTTCTTTTTGTTTTGTTTATTTGAATATTATAATATTTATTAAAGTTTTAATTTTAACAATTGTAAAAACGTGTGTCATAAATATAGTTTTTACTATTCTATTTTATTTTATTTTCATTCGTTTCATTGTTCAATTGTGGTAGCGAGTTGTTCTAATGATTTCGGGAAGTCATTGTATCACTTTTGGGCCAATGTGATAAAAAAGCAGCTACCCAATGTGGTTCTACCATGAACGAAGAAGAAATAGAAATCACATTTAAAGAAATCACATTTAATCACATTTAATTGAAACCGTTAGTCTGTGTTATTTGATCACACGCGTGACTGTCACGTGATCCATTGTCCGTCTATTACTGTCTCTGTCACACTTCTATATTATACGTTCCTCGCTAATATAAAAAAGGTGCGAGTGAGAGGACAATACGATTTGATCACACGCGTGACTGTCACGTGATCCATTGTCCGTCTATTACTGTCTCTGTCACACTTCTATATTATACGTTCCTCGCTAATATAAAAAAGGTGCGAGTGAGAGGACAATACGATAGAAAGAGAGAGTTGAAAGGAGGTAAGCGTAGTTGTGTGGTATAAGGTATTTATAAGAGCTAAAGATATTAATGTGAAATATATAAATACAAGGTATTAAGAAACTAAATTAATTCCCCAAACCTATATATATGATATATATATATATATTTTTTTTTCACTGCTCATATATGTCCCACTGCTTAACACAGGCTTCCCAATTTCTGATAGAAGGGACATTAACCCACCATTGTGGTTTGGCGGGATTACCTACCAGACTCGAAATAAATATCTGTATAGGCCATACATATATTTATTCTGATGCGGGGATCGAACCCACGTCCATTGATTTTGTGGGGAAGGAGCCACGCCACTGAGCCAATTGGTCGTATTATGTATAAAGTGGGTAACATGCATTTACATAAAAATTTGCATATATACACTCAAAATAGAATATGGATTAAATTTATTATTCTTATGGTTCTATGTCCCCGAGACGCGCTTCAGTTCAGGTCACGTCAACCCGATGGATTTCATCTCGGCCGCTACGGAGCGCTTCCAGGTGTGTTTGGGTCGGCCGCGCTTATTTTTCCCTTGAGGAGATCAATCCAGCGTCTGTCTGGGAATGTGATCGGTGTTCCTACGGAGAGTATGGCCTATTCAAGTCCACTTGCGGCGCAAGAATTGAAAGAATTATTATTAAAAAATTAAAGAAATTGAACGCAACATTATTTAAAAAAATATTACATAAATGGCTAATAGATGCCAATATTTATAATATTCAGGACTTTTTTGCTTTAAAGAATCGATCAAATGTATATAACAGATAAATATATAGTGTAAAGTAAAAAGTGATATATAAATGTAATAATAAATTATAATTTTAATAATATTATAATAATCTAGCTTTGTATTTAGATTTGTAATAATTGTTTCAGTTATTTCTAATAGTGTGTCATTATTAATGAAATTTGTACGCCGTAAGTGGCAATGTGATGGAGCTTTTATACGTCTCTTTTTTTCATCTTGTTATAACCTCACATTATACAAATAAAGAATTATTATTATTAGTCATATTAAGATTTGAAGTCCAATCGACGGTTCGTGACAAAGTTCTAGTACACTTAGAATTTATGCTGCAAATTAACTAACGTCATATATAAATTATAAAAATGCTTCAAATAATTACATTGTCTGTTTGCAGAGTTCTCGGTGGCCGAGCGTCGTTATCGTGTTTGATTTATAGATGCAATTAAACTTGCCCCGAAGTGACTCCTCTTTCGCTATTAGCATTTTAATTGGACTTGAGGCCATTCCATATAAAACCAACTATGATTTCGCATTTTTTTCATCAATTTTCAATCAATCAATCAATCAATATCATTTATTCCAGATAAACTTATCCATAGTACACAGATCATGTCTTAGTTTATAAATTACAATACAATACAAAGAAATATAAATAATATAAAATTAAAACATGTACAAAATTATATTTATAATTCAAATTAATCAAACTGTAAATAATAATATTAATATTCATACGATATTAATACTTATTCTAAAAATAATAATTATTAATTATGCAAATTGTAATAGATATATTAGAATGTATAATAATTTTAAAATTTGCATAGACCGTTAAAATTATACGTACGTACATATAGTCGCCGAGACGCCTGTCTCCCTGTAAAGTTAGGCAGAGACCACAGATCTCCATCCGCTACGATCCCAACACATCTTCCTTGCTTCCTCCACACTCATCCATCCTTCCTCTCACATTCATCGTAGCGAAACGGCTCTCCGTTCGTCATTTCTCGCCCTCGTGGGAATCAGGACGTGACGGTTGGCGAACTACATTGTCGTCAATATTTAAGAAATTAAACTTATTATAATGCGTCATACTGAATCCCACGAGCTGCAAGGGAAGATGAAGCTGCTGAGGTAAGCCACTATAGTACTCTAGCGTGCCCGCCGATCTCGGGATCGGGGAAGAAGAACGGGATCTTTAGGGGGTTTTTATCTTCTAATAAAATTCTTGAAACTAATATTAATTTATTTTTCTTTTTTCATTGTACATTTATATTATGCTCACACACTTTATAAAAATTATTTTATTGTGCTACGAAAGGCGATATGTTACATTCGAGACGTCAGTCGATCGAATGCATTTTGTTTCATATCGAAATTTATATTTATTTTTATTTTAAAAATTAGGAATTTAAAAAAGAAAATAATAAAATATAAAGGTTTTATGCATTAGTGACACATTTATTAATGTATCACTACAGTACCTACCCGGGGGAGCCCATATATACACCAATTTATAGGTACCTACATATGTACATGCATATAGTCACGCCTGTCTCCCGTAAGGATAGGCAGAGACCACAGATCTCCATCCGCTACGATCCCTACACACCTTCCTTGCTTCCTCCACACTCATCCATCTTTTCATCCATCCTTCTTCTCACATTCATCGTAGCGAAACGGCTCTCCATTCGTCGCTTCTCGCCCTCGTGGGAATCAGGACGTGACGGGCGACGAACCACGTCAGCGTCATTTTTTAACAAATTAGGGTAAACGACAATAACGAATTAAGTCCTTAAAATCAAACACCATTTATATATGGCAATCAATAATTTTTCTTTAGATTTTTCTTAATTCCATTTCCAAGCGTTGTCAGCGTTTAAGGAAAGTGTTATAATGGGAGGGGGGAGGTGGGTTGGGTCTCGAAACTCAAACGCTCACCGGACGCAGCGCGGTAGCTAAGCTACCACTCAAACGCCGCTTTTCTGCGGGAGTGTGGTACTTCCCCGGGCGAGCCGACCCATTCATGCTACAGATAAATATTATGCCATTCTTGACAAAGTATTCGTCTGTAGCGTGGCTCTACCACTACGATTCTACAGCGATTATTGTATGAAAATATGATCATATGAAATCTAAATACATCACCTAGGGCATCAACAAGGATATTTTAGAAGATTAAAAAAACAAGCATACACATTTCTTCTACAAAACCTGTAGCACTGCGGATGTCTATGGTCGGCGTTGATTGCTCTCCATCAGGTGACACGCCTGCTCGTTTGCCTTCCTATATCATAAAAATATGTATTGGATAGTGAAGACTTTAACAATTATGAATCAATAAAATTCTAAAATAAAATCTCTTTTCGGGTTGGATTTGCAAAAAAAGTAAAATAATCATTTATTTCGACACCACAAAGTTACATATATAGAATACAAAGATATAAAGACTAAACAATACATATGTGGCGATCTAGTGCTTGAACTAGGGGTGAGCCTGCATCTCAGGTCACTAGCCTTCCACCCCTGATTTATAATTGATTATTAATGTCTATGGAGAAATATATTTAAAACCTGAAACATTATATATTAAAATATGTATATGTGCGTTTGTGTGTGCGTGCGTGTGTGTATGTCTGTGTATGTTTAAATGTATTTGTCCGTAATATATATATATATATATATATATATATATATATATATATATATATATATATATATATATATATATATATATATATATATATTTCGTATGTTTATCAAAACTCTTATGAAGCTTTCTCAGCATAATCAATAGAGTTGATTGGGAAAGTGATATATACCTTATTGTGAATAATATCGCCAGAGCGCTTCTGCCTATATTAAAGTAAGAAATACTATTAAATTCACATAACCACAGTTTTCTTCGTCTAAGAGTGCCTCTCCGACTTGCGAAGTTGGCAGTCAATTCAGCACAACTCTCCTTTTCCTTCGCGAGATTCAGCAGTTCTGGAGCACTCGCTTTCCCGGTTCACTCCCTGATATTACGTAGCCGAGATTTTCTTTTTCGACCAACTTGTCTTTCGTCCGCGACTTTTCCCATCATGATCTGTTGCAGAAACTTGTACCTGTCACGTCTCATGATATGATGAGGTAAGCAATTTTTCTACTTTTTACGGTCTGTAAAAGTTCACGCTTTTGTTTAAACATAGCTTTAGAAAATATTGAATTTGTCAATATCTACAAAAAACATGCAATCTTCGCGCTTAATAATAATACTTTTGTTAGTAGGTAATTTAACCTGCACATATAAGGGTAAATGTTATACAGGATGTTCAATCTACTTGTAAACTGCTTATGGACTCTTAAACGCCGAATCTTAATTAAAATCTTTGCAATGGATACGCAAACGGAATTGTATAGCCGAGTTTTCACTTTTAATCCTTTCCACGGGCTCGTATCTTCCATTCTATTTCTATTTCTGTTTCCCAAGTTCTGCGACTTTACCTTTTAAATTCAATATAATATATATTCACTAAATATACATATATACTTTAAGCTATTATGACAATATACAAGATGAATCTTTGAAAACCTCTCATTAACCTGAGTTACGCGAAATAAATGTAAATAAGAGATATAATATCAATTGAGAATATATATATATATATATATATATATATATATATATATATATATATATATATATATATATATATATATATATATATATATATAAAAGTATTAACAATAAAGGCTTATATATTCATATATATAACAGCTTAATGTACGTGTATTTTCTATGTAATATATATTATATTAAATAAAATATATGTAACATATATTATATTAAGCCATTATGACAATTAACACGATGGAAATTTCAAATTTTTTTTATTGCTAAGTTCCACAAAAATAAATAAGAAAAATAATATGAATTGAAAAAATATATAAGTAGATAAATATACAGAAACAATCTAATTTACCAGCGAAAACCAGAAATCACTAAACTCGTTAGCCAATTCATTAACAATACAAAAAAAAGAATTTTTGTAAAAAAGTTTTTACTCGTCCCTACTGCATAGAGGCCACGAGACAAGGTCTGGCTGTGTAAGAACAAATTTTTCAACACGCTGGAAATTTCCTACGATGTGAGTTTTGCCATAAAATACGCACAAAAACAAATTGCGATTAAGAGTATTGAAGAAGAAATTTTTTCTGGATTACACGAGTTAGCAGATCATGCGTATAATGGAATTTGACAGTCAATTTACGCTCAAAAATGACTACACACATATATTGTTACAAAGAAATCATCACATTGGGGTGATTTTCTTGTATGCCACGTTCAGGCGAACCCTGATATTAAATTTCCTTAATGGTTGTTTCAAAATATAAATCTTTCACTTATGTCGGCAGTCCTCATGACTGCTTCCGATTTTTTTTTAATAATATAAACACAACGCATTTCGCCTCGACACGAGGTATCCTCAGGTGAATAACAATCTATGAAAGACAACAATCCTAGGACCTCATAAGTATAAATGTCATATTAGGTCGGGGCAAAAGTATTTTCGTATTGTTCATACAAAGGAAAATATTTTTTTTTTAGGTATATTTTTTATTTGTTTATAATATGTGTGTGCCGTTTTGATCGACGAGTTGTTGCCATCTTGTGGTTAGTGCCATGATCCCATTCCTCTAGAAATTTTGAGATTTTTGATTAAAAAAATCTGACAGGTAGAGTTCACAGTGTTCTTTTGAGGTTAGCTTTATGCTTCCTAAAGATTTCTGCAATGACCGAAACATGTGGAAATCTGATGGAGCAAGGTCAGAGCTATACGGAGGATGTATCAACACATCCCAGCCAAGCTCTCTCAATTTTTGCTGCGTGGCTATAGATGAGTGCGGTCTGGCGTTGTCATGGTTTCTCTCAGTGAGATCATGTGGTACCCAAATGTTAAGTTTTTTCTTGTACCCAGACTTTCGTAAATGACGTAAAACTGTTTTATGATCAACATCCAGTTCTTCAGCAATGTCGTAGCTACTAATATGTCGATCTTGCTCCACTTTCTCAAAGGTGGCACTGATTTTATCTGTGACAGGACGTCCAAAGAGAACCTCATCTTTCACACTAAAATTTCCAAACTTGAAACGCTTGAACCACATTTGTGCTACTCTTATTGATAACGCATTAGGTCCGTAAACTGCACAAATTTTATTCGCGGCGTTCGTCGCATTTTTACCTTATTTGTAATAAAACTTTAAAATGTACCGAATTTCTTCGTCACATACGTTCATTTTGCTTGCTTGAAAAACAGTTGAAAAATGGCGGGAACTAATTTTTTTTATTTATTGCATCTTCAGAATGTCACATGTAATGGTATTAAAACCAGCCAGTTACATTCAGTACAGCCAAAGAGGTTTGATTACTAATAATACATTCAAAATACGAATATACCTTTGCCCCGACCTATTATTTATTCTTATGAGGGAATTGAACCTACGACCATAGACACCGATATTTTAAATACATTTCAACTAATTGAATCGTGTCGACGTCTCAATGAATATCATAAAGAAATTAATTTACATAACTGACCTATTTTGCAGCTGACTCGGTATGAAGGTTAACGGGGAAATCTCCTTGATTTGCATAAACGGTTAAACCCTCAAATCGCAGTCACTTGAATTGATGTCAGGTCTTAATAGAAATTATTTCCGTATTCGAAACAATGAAACGATATTGCTGTTTCATATAATTTATATATGATCCCTTAAAGGTATGTTATTTTATTACACTTATTTATAAGAATCATTGTGGTATATTGGCTTATATCTAAACTTGTAATGGTATATAATTTTCATATGAATTGAATATTTTTGATACCATCAAATAATAATTGTAATTTGTCCATAAAAACAAAACGTACATGGATTACATCCAGGGATCCGAAAACTACATTTTGTGTCAAAAAAATCAGTTTCAGGATTTGAAACAAGAACTCATGTCTTTAGAAGTCTGGTCCTGGTCTGGTCAACTCAATACTTAGAGTATCAGGCCAAACTCAATAGCAATCAGTCATCTAACATTAAGGATACAGTGTTAGAATTAAGAATGCACTTGACTTGAATAGCTCAGAATGTGTGATTCCCAGCAAGATAACTATGGTAGCAAATGCCAGAAGACGATCAACAGCGTCGAAGTTAGTAAGGTTTTTAAGTGGTAGAGCCAAGCTGCAGACGAATACTTTGTCAAGAATGGCATGTTATTTATCTGTAGCATGACTGGACCGGCTCGCCCGGGGAAGTACCACACTCGCGCAGAAAACCGGCATCTGAGTGGTAGCTTAGCTACGGCGCTTCGTCCGGTGAGCGGTTGAGTTCCGGAGGCTCCACCCCCTCTTCCTCCCGATCCTCCTCCCCTCCCCACTCCTTCTTTTCTTCTCCTCCCCTCCCTCTCCCATAATAACACTTTCCTTAAAGGCTGGCAACGTTTCCGCACTGCTTATGGCACTGTGGATGCCTATAAAAACATATAAAACCGATCTGATAATCACTTTCCACTCGTCAATTGGATTGGAGAAGGTCAATGTCTAGCAGTAGATAGTTGTAACTGCTATAGAATCGGTAAAGACGTTGATGACGATAAATATAAATAAATCTTCTGAAATTTCATCACCTATTGTGATCTGAAAGTGTTGGCTATTCTCCAACAAGGTCTTTGATATTATATTCTAGCTGAATTTCAGAACAACCGACTCATGCTTAATTCATTGAAGAGCGTCTCATGGTCGTCAATTTATATTCAAAACACTTCCACTCGTACTAATCTTAGTGAAATATTAACATTTTTCTAGTCTCACGATAAGAATAAGTGAAATCCAGTATATTTAGTGGTATGAATTCAGAATAACCTTAGTTAGCATTTGTGCTAACCTAACTTTATATAGAATACAGTAGATTACTGAACACGCTTTTAATAAAGTAGAGAGAGATACAATTGTTTTTTTTTTATTATTTTTATGGGATAGGAAGGCAAACGAGCAGGCGTGTCACCCGATGGAAAGCAATCAACACAGCCCGTAGACATGTACCATGGACACGGAGTACCATGGACAGTACGGAAACGTTACGGATCTTTAAGAAAAGTGTCATTATGAGAGTGGGAATGGGAGGGGGTAGAGTGGGGGGAGGGTGTTGGGCCTCAGGAACTCGGCCCCTCACCGTAGGCAACGCGGTAGCTAAACTATCACTCAGACGCCAGGTTTCTGCGGGAGTGTTGTACTTCCCCGGGTGAGCCGGCCCGTTCGTGCTACAGACAAATATTATGCCATTCTTGACAAAGTATTCGTCTGCAGCGTGACTCTATTACTAGAAAACAACAATATTTCTCATATTAAAGTAAAAAGAATACTTCAAAAAAATCTTATCGTTGAATATCAAACAAAAGAAATGAACACTTAAAGATGACAGCCTCAATCAATTTCAAGAAACAGTATTGCGGAATAAAATATAATAAAATATAACAACATTTTTACTTCAAAAGATTGTGGTAATATCCACAAACAAGATATTTGTATTTTTTTTAACTCATTCTGGTTTACCTGGAAAAGTAATATGTTGAGATATCTTATCTACAGTATAAATGGATATATTATGATATTAATAGGTATATTTCATTATAAATATAATGAAATATACCTATATAGAAAGGTAGTTCTCCGAGAAACTGTTCAGAATAATCCTTCTAAAAGTTTCATCCCTACCATCTGGATTTTTTTTATGTGATAGGAAGGCAAAAGAGCAGGCGCGTCACCTGATGAGAGCAATCAACGCCGCCCATAGACATCCGCATCGCCATAGACAGTGCGGAAGCGTTGCCTGCCTTTAAGGAAAGTGTCAGTATGGGAGAGAAGCGGGTGAAGGGGGACGGAAAAGTTGCTCGACGGCCCACCCGAACCATAACACCTAGCGGGATCGCCCTCGAACAAAAAATGTTGACAAATCCAAAAAATTCAAAATGGCGGAAAACAAGATGGCCGCCATACAAACCTAATTTCGTCATTTATAGGCTGAATACATTGAAATTTGGCAGAAGCCCGAAACATTCGCGTAGTTTTACGTAATGGGCTAGCCTCGAAAAGCTAGTTACAGTGAAAAATCACACCAAAAGTAAAGTCTCTTCACTAGTGATGTTAAGAACATCGACACCTCGACAACGTTATGCATGAGCCTTGTATTTCAATTCGGCGTGTAAGGTGCAGGAGGCGGTACGAAACTAGAACCTTCTCTCGTCGTTCTCTCGACGACCGATTGGCTCAGTGACGGGGCCGTCCGCCCGCCGAGTCAATCGTTGCGGGTTCGATCCCCGCATCGGAATAAATATATAGATGGATTTATAAATATTTATTCCGAGTCTGGTAACCCCCCAATGCGCATTTCCTTTCCTGCCCTTTCTTTTCTTCTCTATCCTTTCCCTTTCTCTCCGCCAATCCACGGTCTGCCGTGCCAATGGATGCGTGGCTAAGCGCGAGATTCGTCCCGAACGTGCCGACCGTTCCGGGATCGGGCTCCCCCGGGTACTATGGTGCCTTACCTCAGCATGCACGGCTCTGCTGAGGCTGACCTCCATCCGCCCTTGCAGCTCATGGGATTCACTAAGACGAATTTAATATACCTAATTTGTTGAAAATGACAGCGACGTGGTTCGCCACCCGTCACGTCCTGATTCTCACGAAGGCGAGAATTGACCAATGGCGAGCCGTTTCGCTGCGATGAATGGTAGCGGATGGAGCTCTGTGGTCCCTGGCAACCCCTGCGGGGAATAGGCGTGGATATATAATAAAAAATCCTTCTCTCGTTGTGAGGTCCATGGAGATAAGTAGAAATGGATCACTGTGAATCGCTTTCGAAATCTTTATGGTTTGCATTCCTCCTGTTAATCACTTGTTCTTATGTTCATCACTTCGGGGTTTCCATTAACCATGTAAGGGGTATGCTCGCCACTTAAGCTACTGATGTTTTTAAGGGAAAATTCGCGGGTGAACTATCCCTAAAATCAACATTATCATAGAAAATGATTTTTATATTACACACAAAAGCGTGTGTGCTTAGTAAATATTCCCAGGGGCGAACAAATAACGGATGCGACCCTAATTTTATCCCGGAACAATAATATTTTGTTTGTTCTGGTAATAACATACTCCTGCGGGATCTTTATATTTCTTTCCGAAGAAAGTATGATATTCATTTATACATATCATATGTTCATGTATAATATATTATAAGGGTAAAAAATTCGGGGCAGGAAAGCGTGTTCGATTAATATATGCAATTTTTATAGTTACGGAAGACGCCTTCAGGAGGGGTTCCATTGACTGCCTTTGGGTAAGGTATTAAAGGGAAAGTCAGAGGAATGGGGAAGAGGATTGATTCCTCCTGTGATACTTTGAATTAATTGACATAGTTTCTTCTTATGTTGCTGGTAAAAACTATCGTTTTATTTCTTGTTACATTCCAAATGGAATTATTAACTCTGGATTTAATTAATTTCATTATTAATTATTGTTTTATCATTTTAACGGAGGATTTAGGATCCGATTAATCATGTAGTGGTGTCAGTGATAGAGCCACGCTGCAGACGAATACTTTATCAAAAATGGCATAATATTATATTTGTCTCTAGCATGAATGGGCCGGCTCGCCCGGGGCAGTACCACACTCCCGCAGAAAACCGGCGTCTGAGTGGTAGCTTACCTAGCGCGCTTCGTACGGTGAGCGGCCGAGTTCCGGAGGCCCACCACCCTCCCTCTCCCTCTTCCCCTCCCATT
This sequence comes from Baronia brevicornis, assembly GCA_031353405.1. Classification (NCBI taxonomy): domain Eukaryota; kingdom Metazoa; phylum Arthropoda; class Insecta; order Lepidoptera; family Papilionidae; genus Baronia; species Baronia brevicornis. Next base: position 18,455 of record JASFAT010000965.1, read on the forward strand.
CCCATTCCCACTCCCATAATGACACTTTCCTTAAAGGTCGGCAAAGCTTCCGCACTGCCTACGGTGCTGCGTAAGTCTATGGGCGGCGTTGATTGCTTTCCATCAGGTGATACGCCTGCTCGTTTGTCTTCCTATTCCATAAAAAAATCTTCATCATCCTTGACCTTAGTCCAAACTGGCGGTTTTCTTGCCTAAAAGTCTTTTCTATAATGTCAATATATTAATATTGTTATGACACATTATATGTAAATATATAATGTGTTATAATGAAATTTATTTCATAAAAAAAAAATATTTTACCTTTGCAAATTTAAACAATTACTGAACTTTTAAAAAATATAAGCACCTCGAGCCATTAACTAGAGCGTCGCACCTTTATTGTAATTTTATGCAGAACATTAGCATTGTGTCTGGCAAATGCACACAATTGTCAAGATTCATTATTCCGCGCGAGTTTTGCTATCTGCATATCTACGAGGGAAACGCAGCTACATTTCGTCTACGGGAATTTTCAATCAAAATTACTGAAATAATACCACTTATATAGCATAAACATGTTTAAAAAAATAGAAAAATCTAATTTTAAGTATGCAAACAGGTACTAGTTCTTTTGGATGCGGTTAATTTATTACATGATTTAATGTTTTTAATTTTATTCTATTGTATGTGTATGTCTATATGAGTAAGAGTACTACTATATATATTATATGGATGTATGTGTATGTATGTGTGTGTGTCCGTATCAATGTCGTCACTGTGGTCCGCGATCTGACCACGTTGGTTCTTGCTGAAAACCAGCGCGAGATGCTCCAATAGAACGCCTCGCTATATGTTGAGCAAGAACCATTTTATGATACTTGTTAGATTAAAATTATTTTTTTTTGTTTTGTTTATTTGTATATTATAATATTATTAAGGTTTTTATTTCAGCTATTGTAAAAAAGTCATGAATAAAGTTTTTTTTATTTCTATTTATTTTTATATTGTACTGTAAATTAAATCAGTTTTCGGACGGAAATAAATAAATCTAACTTTTATCATTTTCTGTTTGTATACATACATATGTTTTTACGCTTGTTTCCCGTAGGGGTAGGCAGAGACCACAGACATTTATCTGCTACGATCATTGCTTGCCGGCACACATTCATTGTTTTATTTGTTTATTGGTTCTCTTCTTCTTCTGTCCCTGTTACCGTTATTTGGGGTCGGTTCTCCTCACTTTTTTGCGCCAATCTAATCTTTCTTGGGTTGTCTTTTCATACAATTGGGCCTTTTTGAATTCTCTTTTTATATTTGCCCACGAGGTCTATGATGGTCGGCTGTTACCTCTTTTCTTCTCCGGTAGGTTTAACGAAAGACAGTTTTCAGAGATTTTATCAGTTATTGGTGCGACTTTAAAGCTTCCTCGTACATATTCGTTATGAATTTTGTCAAGCCTAGTCACACCACCCGCCTCATCGCACTCAGCATCTTCATTTCGTTGGTATGTACTTTGGTTCATGCGTGTTTTTCATCTTTTCTTTTTCTTCTTTATTGATTCAGATGCTTTATTGTGCTCTCTTTTATGGGCCTAGGAGGATGAAAAAAGTTTATTTGCAAAATACAGAATTTAACTTGCTTATATATTGCCTGTATCATCACGAAGAGCGACTTGGCTTGGCTTGTGAAGTGTGACCTTGATTCTTTTGGCGGATTTCTTCGCTTCGAATCATATCTACCAAAGATACTCCTAGCATAGTCCTATCCATAGCCTCTCTGAGCGACACGGGGCTTGTGAAGCAGAATATTTATAATAATTTATATTAACACCATGGAGTACATTTTAATCTGTGGAGTGGTTCACACAATGTGGGTCATAGAACTGGTAATGCTTCCGTTATCCGGCCACTAATCTCGGGTCGTGTCAAGGCGACATCCCCTCACTGCCAAGTCGCTGCCATTTGGCTCCGAACGGCTCGTGTTAATCTACAGACTTACCAAACCTTGTCTGCAACGCGTCGATTATGTATGTTAAGCTTCATATACGACGTGCATTAATGCATTTGATATATGTAATCATTTTTCGACTACTTAATAAGCTCACTGATGAAGTAATGCTTTTGGAAACGACCGTGGCGTCTATTTTTTTTAAACAAGCCTAACAATGTTTTTAATATTACTAGAATGTCTGTTAATTAAGATAAATATTTCAACTAAGCTAATAATACTTGCACTGGTTCACATTTAATCTCCAGAAGGTGGAGATTAGAACAGAATACAGGCAGAAAAGAGCCTATCGAGCTTTTCTCATAACCCTCATATCTAAGGTTCGGGCGGCGGAAAAAGCAGTCTCGTCGCCCAAATTATAAGCCTCAAGACGGTGAACCACACTTCCTCTATGTAGGAAGGAATTGGAGAACTCCAACCCCATTCCAAGTTTGTGTCCGGGCCTCTCCTCGTGCAAGCCAGTCGATTAAATGTATCCTTGACCTGGTCTTTCTCAAAAACTTCGGCAATTTGGTCAAGGTATGTTTTCTTTGATCTTCCCCTACCGACCTTTCAATCCACATCCGCATCGTAAATTTCTTTTGCCAGTCGTCTTTCATCCATCCTCGCTGTGAGCCCAAACTGTTTAAGCATCCCTTTCTCAACTTTCCGTTCTTGAGGGTTTCTAATAATCAGAAACTATATATATATATATATATATATATATATATATATATATATATATATATATATATATATATATATATATATATATATATATATATATATATATATATAAGTCAATGCGTATCATCACGCCTGTTTTCCGTAGGGATAGACAGAGACCACAGATCTCCAACTGCTACGATCCCGGCACACCTTTGCTTCATCCACACTCCACACTCTCTTAATACAATTCACGATAAAAAATCTGTAGGTTAAGCAAAGGCGTTTCTTACTTTAACTGTTAAATTAAATAGACTATCATAAATATTAATCGTCTATCTCGTAAGAACTCGTTATGTTTACTGAAAAATTACTTAAGCAATATATTATATTCCGTAAGACGGATGAATGTTCTATTTTCTGTTTTGGCTCTACGGATAACGATGTTATTCACCCATTTACTTCATACATTTGTAAGGTTTGAAAAAGAAAAAATACAATTTCACGGAGTTTGAATTGAAGCGCTTTCAACGCGTTTGGAGAGCGTCCAGCACTTCCGCTACATTCAGCGCAACTTTAACTATTGACCTGGCACGAGCGTTACACACTTCAAACAGGCTTTGAGACACTAGTATATATTATTATTTATTTAAAATTTTTACACAGTATGTACATCAGGACGACCAATTGGCTCAGTGACGGGGCCTTCCACCTGCGGAATCAATGATCGCGGGTTCGAGCCTCGCATCGGAACAAATAACATATATTGCATGGATTACAAATATTTATTCTGAGTCTGGTAACTCCGGCAATCCGCATCAGACAAGTATAGTGGGTCAACGTCCGTTCCTCCAGAAATGGAGAGACCCGTGCTCAGCAGTGAGACATATATGGGCTATTAATTAAAAAAAAATGTACATCAGCCGGATTTAGTGTCATTGGGCATTCCCTGTCAATCTGCGGGCGAAACAGAGAAGATTGATTTGAAGGTGCAGCTTGTACAACTTAGAAAAATTAAAAGTAATGTTATTTTTTTAAAATTATATACACACACAAACATATATACACATACACACACAGACATATATATACACATATACTTGCATAGATATAATTATACATATACACACTAACTCATGAGTAAATAAATATATGTAGGTATAATATAAAATACATATGTATGTAGACGCCACTGTGTCACAGTTTATATCGACTCCGTAAAATCTGTGATTTAAAATAGATATAATATAAACTGAGAATATCCCAGTGCTAAGTAAATAAAATGACTCATAAAACATTATTCTACAACACACGCAGTGAATTTTGTATAATTTATATGGATAAGTGAAAAAGCCATTGAAAACAGTGCAAGAAGCGAACATATATTTTTGGAAGCTTTTTTTGGATGATATTTCTTAAAGTTATATTCATGAAACTTATTTCTAAGAATTCATAACGTTTAGTTCTCACTTTATACATATAGATAGTTCATACCCTAATATAATAGATAGTATGTTATTTATTAAAAAGATACATGATATTGATTATCTGTAATAACTGTATACACTCTAACACATGCACACATACACGCACACACACATTTTAATATATAATGTATGAGGTTTTACATTTATTTCTTCATAGATATAAATGATCAATTATAAATAAGGGGTGGACGATTAATGATCTGAAATACAGGCTCACCCCTAGTTCAGACACTAGCCCGCCTCATATGTATTATTTTCTCTCTATATTGTAATAATTATATGTAACAATGTGGTGTCGAAATAAATTATTATTATTATATACACTCACACACACCCATGTATATACACACTCACACACACATACACATGTATATGTTTAAACAAATATTATATAGATTTACACTGTAACCAACGAATTTGTATAAAATTTCAATTAAGATGTTTTTTACTTTTTTATATATTCACGCCTATCCCCCGCAGGGGTTGGCAGAGACCACAGAGCTCCATCCGCTGCCATTCATCGCAGCGAAACGGCTCGTCATTGGTCGCTTTTCGCCCTCGTGAGAATCAGGACGTGACGGGTGGCGAACCACGTCGCCGTCATTTTCGACAAATTAGGTATATTAAATTCGTCTTAGTGAATCCCACGAGCCGCAAGGGAGGATGGAGGTCAGCCCCAGCAGAGCCCTGCATGCTGAGGTAAGGCACCATAGTACCCGGGGGAGCCCGATCCCGAGACTATCGGCACGCTTGCGACTAGGCTCGCCCCTAGCCATGCATCCATTGGCACGGCAGACCGTGGATTGGCGGAAAGGAAAGGAAGGACAGAGAAGGAAGGAAGGGGCAGGAAAGTTAATAAGGATTGGGAGGGTTACCAGACTCGGAATAAACATTTATAAATCCATATAAATATTTATTCCGATGCGGGAATCGAACCCGCGACCATTGACTCCGTGGGCGGAGGGCCCCGCCACTGAGCCAATCGGTCGTCAATTAAGATAATAAAATATAAGTCTATTATTGGCGCTATAATTAATTATTAATATTTAAAGTTATAGCGATAAATTGTGTTGAGATTTTGTTCTAAATATATAATAACATTCATTGTTACGATAGTTTAAACCGCATTTGTATTCGACCACTTTTCCAGGTAGCGAATATGCTTAGAGCAAAAACAAATTCCAATATCCATTATCCTTTTTCGATTAGCTCTGTTTTGATTCCCTACAAAAGTGCTTTGTACAGAAATGGTTACCTTCGCGTAGTAATGCCTTGTAAATGTTATATAAGTCGATAACATGAGTAAGTTGACTTTAAAAACGAAGTATGGATATTATGGATTTGACTTCATACCACGCATCACACTGTGGAACCAGCTATCCTCAGTGATATTTTATGTCAAAGGCCAGCAACGCATTTTCAATGCCTAGGGATTATAGATATCTATGATCGGCGTCGATTGCTTTCCATCAGGTGACACGTATGCTCGTTTGCCTTCCTATCCCAAAAAAAATTGAATTTATTTTATTGTCACCTTGAAAATTAATATTGATAATTTAAAACATTAATTAATTTTTACAAGACACACATGTACGTACATAGATATATATGATCATCTCTGTTTTCCCTACAGGCAGAGACCACAGATCTCCATCTGCTACGATCTCGGCACACTACCTTTGCTTCATCCACACTCATCACTCCCTTCACACAAGCTCGCTGGTTACTTTTGACCTGGCCTTTATTTAGAACTCCCGCAATTTGGTCAAGGTATGATCCTTCTATCCAATCCGCAACTTTTTTACAAGATTCGTATATAATACTTTCAATAAATCTGAAACAACATGTCTTTGCATGTCCTTAGAGAGAAACTCATTATAAATGGGGAAGCAATTAAAAAGTTTCACAACTTTCGGAGCTCCCTCGCCGTGTGGATTTGATTCATTATGTAAAAGTCTTCAGTGAGAGCAACGAATTATTGTATTTCATATTTCAGGAACGAACATACTTATGGAAGTTTAATTTTCTTGGCGAAAATAGAATAAAGATGAAATTAATTTTTAGCCATTATCATTTAGTTTAACAACAAGAACTTTAAATTTTCAAATTCATTTATTCACACAGGGAATTAAGTACACACATATTCACGGTCAGGGAGTATCTTTGTCTAGCCGCCTGTCCCTTAGTTATGGTATTGGTACACGGGTACGCGACCCCGACCTCCCGAGCTACTGCCGTATCACGCCTTGTCTTCCGTTGCGGCAGTATCACATCCCTATCATCCTGTTTAAATCAATCTTTCCTTTCCTCTGCCTTTTCCTTTCTTCTCTATCCTTTACCCTTCTTCTCCGTCAATTCACGGTCTGCCGTGCGAATGGTTGCGTGGCTAGAGGTGAGCTTAGTTGCAAGCATGCTGACTGTCCTGGGATCGAACTCCCCTGCCTTACCTCAGCATCCTCCATCCTCTCTTGCGGCTCGTGGGATTCACTATGACGAATTTTAATAAACCTAATTTGTTAAAAAACGACGGTGACGTGGTTCGCCACCCGCTTCAGGTTACACGCCTGCTCGTTTGCCTTCCTATCCCATAAAAAAAGTAGTGATACATTAATCAACGTTTCACTACACTCGAATTTTTTAGCTTTTTATGAATTTATAAATATATATAACACACACACACACACACACACAATTGACAAGTCACTTCTGAAAATGCCTCGTGTCGGCAAAACGTGTTTTTTGTGGTTAAAAGTGGTATTTTGTGTTTGACGTTATCACCGTTGGTGACCATGGCGTGATGTTGCAGTAATTACTGACGGCCATTTTCCGCTTAGTAATTCCATATGCTCTTCTTCTCAAACACACAATATTGTTTTTTTGTAATTTGTGTTCGCGGAGTAAGTTTGATTATTAATGGAGTCAGGCGTTACTTTGCGGAAATCCATCACTATGTGGACAGTCAAAAGTTTTACTTAGCTAAGATCCGCGACAAGCAAAACAATAACAGAAAATTAATAATGTGTGTTTTTCTGCTGGATGAAGTGGATTTATTTAGAACTTTAACCAAAAACTTGCCGAAAAATCGGCCATCAATTCTCCACTCACCAACCACTATACACAACATCAAACACACATTACCACTTTTCCATCTTGTAAACGACACGTGTTTCGCCCCAACACGAGGCGATCTTTAGGTATAGACTCTACGAAAGACAACCGAAAAGGCCTCTTTTCGGCTGTCTTCCGTTTTTTTCTGTTTTTGCTTGTCGCGGATCTTAGCTAAGTAAAACTTTTGACTGACCACAAAGTTTGATTACATTTGTTATATCAACGAAAATAGCCTGATGAAATTTTACGTACTCTACATGTAGTTAATCTCAAAGATAGGTCGAATGTGCTTTGTATAAAGAAGCTTTTAATGAAGAATATAATACTTTATATAACATTACGCGGATCAAAGTAAACGTAAATAGGGAGGCAGGGCGTTGCTGGTATAATATCTTCACTCTACACGCAACTTCCTGTAAACAGCTGTATACCGCTTCTAATTAGAAACCTTGTTTCACGATAACATATTGACATATACATTGTAACGATTGTTTTCTTTGGTGGCAATTAGTTTTAATTATAAAGTCAGTGTCAAGTAAAATTGAATAATATGAAATCTCTTGAAATGTCTAGTTAGCTTGTCACGTTACGCCTTGATAAAATGGTGGCTAATCTACCAAAACTTTCTATAGACTTTTTTCAGTCAATTTAAAAAGTCACGATACATGTATTTATTTCTGCACTGCCTATAGCACTGCGATGGTTCATGGGCGGCGTTGATTGCTTTCCATCAGGTGACACGCCTGCTCGTTTGTCTTCTTATCCCATAAAAAAGTGTATATTTTCCTAGAAATTTAACAGATAGTGGACAGTAAAAAGTTTTACTTAGCTAAGGTCCGCGACAAGCAAAACAATAACAGAAAACTAATAATGTGTGTTTTTCTGCTGGATGAAGTGGATTTATTTGGAACTTAAACCAAAAACAACCGAAAAGTCTTCCGTAGAGTCTACTATACCTGAAGATGCCTCGTGTTGGGGCGAAACACGTGTCGTTTACAAGATGGAAAAGTGGTAATGTGTGTTTGGTGTTGTGTATAGTGGTTGGTGGGTGGAGAATTAATGGCCGATTTTCGTTAAGTTTTTGGTTTAAGTTCCAAATAAATCTACTTCATTCAGCAGAAAAACACATATTATTAATTTTCTGTTATTGTTTATTTGTCGCGGATCTTAGCTAAGTAAAAGTTTTGACTGTCCACATAGTGATGGATTTCCGCAAAGTAACGCCTGACTTCATTAATAATCTTATTATAATATATATTATTTACATTCCCTCGGCGTTGTTGATGTCTATGAGCGGCTGTGATCACCAGGCATACATGCAGGTCACCTGGTGATAAGTATCACCAGGTGACCTGCATGTATGCCTGATGCTCTAAAAAAAAATGAAGAAAAGAATCAGAATTTGCTTGCAAAAATAATCAAAAACAAAACGATTGAGAGCGTAATAGAATCACTAGATTATAAATCCCGAGATATTCCATCGGTTAAATCATGTATTTGTGTAGGTATAACTGGATATTAAAGGCACATCAACAGCTCGTTATCCGAAACTCGGCTACACAAGCGTGATGCGTGTTTCATTACGTGTGCGGCTAAAGTGAGTTTAGATTGTGGAAGCCGCTTGACTTCAAGTGTGCCTTATGCCTCGCAAATAAATATTGTTGTTCGCCGATCTTTATGATTATATTTACAACATACAATAAAACCATTTAACTTAGCATAATAAAATAAATACAAATTATATTTGATGCCTTAAGACACGTATTTCGTGATAAGCAAATTTATCAACTAACCTACATTATCATCATCAACAGCCTGCGGCAGTCCACTGCTGGACATAGGCCTCCCCCATGAAACGCCACCTAGCCCGATCTTCGGCTACACGCATCCAGTTTCTGCCAGCCGCCCTGCGCAGATCGTCGCACCATATAACCGGGGGCATCCCACACTACGTTTACCGAGACGCGGTCTCCATTCCAGCACTCGTTTGTTCCAACGATTGTCGGATCTCCGACAAACGTGACCAGCCCATTGCTACTTAAGTTTGCTAATTCGAAAGACTTTGTCGGTGACTTTAGTTCTCTGGCGGAGTTGTTCATTCCGAATCATATCTACCAGAGAAACTCCGAGAATAGCGCTCTCCATAACTAAAGTAAAAAAAGTATGCGACCTTATACATTATATAATAATAAACCTGACTAAATTTTAACCCTTTTAAAATCCTGCCGTCAAGAGAGACAAGCTCGATCTCCACATTCATTAGTGAACATCGACCTGCTCTCCAGAACCTCTCTTAAGTCAATACAGCGGGACTTCGCAGAAATCTATTTCATTTGCATAAATGATTTATTGTTAAACTGCCTCGCTTCAAATTGATGACATTCCCTTAATTGAAGTTTACTCAAACTTGGTTTAACTCTGAAATGACTGACTTCAACGATCAACACATAAAGAATTATTAAAGAAAATTTTTTGAAATTAATTATCTGATTCGTTTTATAAATTGTGGTAAATTTCACATTGCATAAAAATGTGGTAATTTTGGCCGTAAAAAAAAGTTCCGTATTTAAGTTAATATCCAAATTCAAGTTCACGAATTCACGAAGTATGTATGTTTAAATTCTTGATAATTTCATCGGGCCCGCTCGACCACTTTTCTAAATAATTCAGTTCAATTTGCTGAAGTTTCCGACGAAGCCAAGAGTTTTCGAAATTGGTTCCATCACTTTAAATTATTTGAAAGTGGGCAGGGGCGGGAATAAAAAAATCCCTCGATTAAATTTATAAGGAACGAACTCGTAAACGATGATAATGCATACCAAATTCCACTCCCTTGGGGCATGATTTTTTTTTATGGGATAGTAACCCAAAAGGGCAAGCGTGTCACCTGATGGAAAGCAATCAACGCCGCCCATACACATTGCAACGCCAAAGGCAGTGCGAAAGCATTGCCGACTTTCAAGGTAAGTGTCATGATGAGAATGGGAGGGGGGAGGGTGTTGGGCCTCCGGATCTCAGCCGCTCACTGTACGAAGCGCGGTAGCTAAGCTACGACTCAGACGCCAGTTTTCTGCGGGAGTGTGGTACTTCCCCGGGCGAGCCGGCTCATTCATGCTACAGACAAATATTATGCCATTCTTGCCAAAGTATTCGTCTGCAGCGCGGCTCTATCACTATATAAATGTATTGCCTACAGATATTTATTCTGAGTCGGTATACCCGCCAAGTCGCATCGGACAACCTTGGTAGGTCAACTTCCGTTCTTAAATAAATATAAAGGCTGTGGACTGCAACTGTGCCCTGTTTTGCGCCATCTCCTGCCAATTGCTGACTTGAAGGTCGCGTAGATCAGCCTCCACCATGTTTCTCCGGCGGTATCTGATATTAAAATCAATGTTTATTTTTTTATGTTGAACAGCGCGCAAAACACGTAATAACTCTAAATATTTTAAAAATGGCTCTCGGAGAGTTAATATAAGCTTTCAAGTGTCACATGCATGCATCGCTTCCCTTCTCGTAGGGTACTTCAGTGTGACTGGGGGTAGAAATGGTGGTTGAGTGCGCAAATTATGCAACCTTCGTCATTCGTGTGTGTGTTTGCTAATTAGTACGTTGGTTAAAAATGTACCTAACGCTAATTCTTCGCTTAAAAGCTTGTGTATAAGTCTTAACATGACTAGAATATGATAAGTCTTTTAGGGGTTCTTCTTATGGTCTTATGTGCTCGAGGTGGGACAGAGGGCGTCCACAGTACTTCTCCATTGGGATCGGTCTTGAGCGACGCGCTTCACTTTAGGCCACGTCAACTCGATGGATTTCATCTAGGGTTACATTCATTTAATTGTAAACAAATTTTATTGTATTTTCAAAGTCATCCAAAATCCAACATTGAGGATTACACTCGGAGTCTCTTTGGTGGATAAGATTTTGAAAAAAAAATCCATTAGAGATTCCTTTCAATAAATAAATCCTCTTAATCCTTTATATAAATAAGTTGTGATAAATTGGTTAGACCGTTAGTTGGATTATGGTGGTAGAGCCACGCTGCTGACGAATACTTTGTCAAGAATGGCATATTATTTGTCTGTAGTATGAATGGGCCGGCGCGCTCGGGGAAGTACCACACTCCCGCAGAAAACGAGCATCTGAGTGGTAGCTGAGCTACCGCGCTTCGTCACGTGAGTGGTTGAGTTCCGGAGGCCCAATCCCCTTCCCCTCTCTACCCTCCCATAATGACACTTAAAGGCTGGAAACGCTTCTGCACAGCCTGTGACATTGTGGATGTCTAACAGCGGGATTGATTGCTTTCCATCAGGTGACACTCCTGCTCGTTTTTCTTCCTATCCCATATAAAAAATCAAAGGAAGGATGGATAAATAGATGGATGAAAAGATCCTCATGCTCATCTTCTTAATTTTTTTAAAAAAAAAGATTTGTGTTTTACACGTACATGGCGACAGTAAAATAATACAAGTAATTCAAAAAAATTAAATGCAATTCCTACTTATGTATAATTAATATTAATGTATATACTGCTAAATATCTTATATAAGAGATATTCCTCTCCCCCATATAAAACTAAACTTAATTAATTAAATTTAATTAATTAATATTTTAAACAAGTGTATTAACATCAAGTGTCATCCACTTCAATTCTATAAAAATGTATTTGAATTTAAGTGAATGAATAAAAAGTATTTTATTAACGATCGAAAATTTGAAGATAAAAATATATAAATATATACATATTATATAGGGAGAGTGTGAACTATTAGTTGGCATTGAAGGATACTAACCTGGTTCTAATGTCATACTTAAATAGAGATCATAATCGTATGCTATGAATTTCTGAGAATATTCTTCTCAGAAATTCATCTCCCCAGGTGCATTACATAAACCGCAAGCCATTAGCGCAGGGCAATCCTTGTTCATCGCAATATTATGCGGTGCATTAGGGACGAGTGTAGCTTTAAAGTGTGTCGCTAAAGTTTAAATGTGAAAAAAAAAACTATCTTATGCAAAGTATGTTTAAGCTTCTCGATTGAGCACCTCACATTTTTGAGGTAAAGCAAGTAAAATTATGAAATATATCAAATAGACCAGAGATATCCAAAGTGGGTGATATCGACCCCTTGGAGGTTGAAATCGCTTTTCCAGAGGTCGACGTAAATGAAAACTTATTTTATATACGGGGACATTCACACTCACAGGGGTATGAGATCGAGCCTCGGGGATGAACCCCACTGGTCGCGCAGTAACTCAGAGGGGTGACCGCCCAGGTCCTGGATGTCGCTGTTCCCAGCGTTTTTTGGGCGTCCTTTAACGACTTCGCGACGTCAAGATGTGGCTGAACCTACTCCTACGTTGGGGCTGTCGCTAGCCCTATCCCCTCGCGAGAGCCAAGCGGCGACAGTAGGATTTCGCGTGGGAGCGGGCGTTCCTCAGGTGGTTAAGAGTGGAGGGGAGCAAGGTTTTGTAGGTGTGAGTGTGGTCCATTGTCGGTTCGGTCAAACATCTTTTGAACCAACCGAACCATAAACTCATGGATGCTCTCCATCCTGAGATCCCTCGCTATTATGTCATTACGTATATAGAGAACCGACCCAACGATGGCACGCAGAAACAAATTCTACTGGATCTGGAAGCGTTTGTGCTGCGTTTTTGAGGTCAACTTATTTTGGGGGTCGACGAGCTTCCATGATACGCGAAACAGGAAACACGCGGCACACCTATCTCATTGATTAAGAAGCAATTAATCTTTGTGACTTTACTTATTATTCAATATATATTAAGGTATTTAAACTTCAACATTAAGATATTTTTTCATAATACTAATGTTTAAAATTATGAAAATAAATGTACAAATACAGTACGTAATTGACAGTTTTATTATAATTAAACGAAAATTACTTTTTGGGGGGCCGATGGAGATTTCAAAAAAATATATAAGGGTCGATGATTAAAAAAGTTTGGCAACCACTGAAATAGACTGTAGTAATATTAAAAATAAAATATTTTATCTATTCGTAAAGTTATAGTTAGGTTTTCGGATACAATAACTTTAAGGTATGATCCTAAAGAGCCTCTGAATATCAAACCGTCCCCATGTAATTCAGACACGGTTAACGCAGGTCATGTTATAACTAAGAACATGACTAAAATTTGCATAGTGTGATGTAACAGTTTATATAGAGCTCATTCAAGACATGTACCTCGGAGATAAGTGTACAGCTGGGAGCGTTTAGTGAAGCCTACCTATAGATCGTTATGCCCACAGTTATATTCAAATCACTTCACTGACGTAACATGTTGAAAGTCAAAGCTGCGTTAGAAGTTTGATAAAAGATTTTACCCCTCCAGATAATACTCCTACAAATACAGCTTTTGCCAAAATATTTAAGTCGGCATAAATGAGGAGGAAGGATCGTTCTTAAAATTAAATCATCTTTAGTTTAAATACATCTATATATAGCCACAAACCAAAAAATGAGTATACGGAGAGTCTGAAAAAAGATTCCATATTCAATATATACTGCAAAAATTCACCCACCTGGACTGAGTCCAGATAGATCGAATATAAGAATGTTATGATAATTTAAAAACAGATCATGCACTAAGTTGTCGATATGAATATACTCTAGTATAAGCCAGGGGTTCCGACGACCAAAAGGCTCAGTGGCAAGCCCCTCTCACCACGGAGTCACTGGTCGCGGTTTCGATACCCCCAATTCGGAATAAATTTATGTATGGATTACAAATATTTATTCCGAGTCTGGTAACCCCGCCAATCCTCATTGGACAAACGTGGTGGGTTTAATCCGTTCCTCCCGAAATGGAGAGGCCCGTGCTCAGCAATGGGACATATATATGGGTAGTTAAAAAAAAGCAAGGGGTTTGCGTATGAATATAAGGTTGTAAGGAAATAGGAGTCAAACCATGTCGAATGCTCAGATGATACTACTTTATTATTAATGGAGTTAGGCGTTACTTTGCGGAAATCCATCACTATGTGGACATTACTTAGCTAAGATCCGCGACAAGCAAAACAATAACAGAAAATTAATAATGTGTGTTTTTCTGCTGGATGAAGTGGATTTATTTGGAACTTAAACCAAAAACTTACCGAAAATCGGCCATCAATTCTCCACCCACCAACCACTATACACAACACCAAACATACACTACCACTTTTCCATCTTGTAAACGACACGTGTTTCGCTCCAACACGAGGCATCTTCAGGTATATTAGACTCTACGGAAGACAACCGAAAAGTCCACATAATGATACTATTTTATCAATAATTTGAATATACAATTTATAGGCAGGCTTAAAGTATACATGTTTAAATATTATACATTATATTATATATTATATACCACACGAAAAATTTTTCGAAGCAACTGAAATGAATATTTAGTTGTGCCCACAACCACTTTAGCTATACAAGCAGCCCGTCATAGTAATAAGACCGTAAATCGAATTTATCTGGTTATCCAGATATTAATCTATTTATGATCTAAATATATTAGTATCCGGATCTACAATAACACTGTCTATTAACAAGACGACGCGCTTTGTCTCAGAACAGTGAGTTAATCCGTAGATAGATTATACTGTCAGCAATGCATAATGCATAATTGTTGAATTTTGCATTAATTCTGCATTAAAAATAACAGTTTCAATAATTTAACATGTCTTCTTAAATATCATTGTTAAAACCATCCTTGGATTGTACACGCCTGTTTCCCATAGGGGTAGGCAGACACCACAGATCTCCATCTGCTACGATCTCGGCATACTTTCCTCGCTCCCTCCACACTCATCCCTCTCCCCAAGCCTGTAAGGGTACTGTAGGGATACATTCATAAATGTATCCACTAATGCATTAAAACCTTTTATATTATATTACATTTGTTTGACATTCGTAATATTCAAATTTAAAATGAAAAATAAAATAAATTGTTATAAAACAAAATGTATTAGTTCGACTGACGTCTCCTGAATAAACATGTTACCCGTTCGGCACAAAACATTTAAATTATAAATATATATATATATATATATATATATATATATATATATATATATATATATATATATATATATATATATATATATATATATATATATATATATATATATATATATATATATATATATATATATGATATTTGATGTCACCCCATAAAGATCCCGGGTGTCGCCGAATCAGTACGGCGGGCAAGCTATAGTACTTCCGACCTGGCCTTTCTTAAGAACTTCGGCAATTTGGTCAAGGTATGTCTTCTTTGCTCTTCCTCTGCCGACCCTTCATCCACATCCGCAACGTAAGTTTCTTTTGCCAATCATCTTTCATTCATCCTCTCTACGTGCCCAACCCATCTAAACAACCCTTTCTCAATTTTTGTCACGACAGCTTCTTTTACTCCACATCGCCCTCTTATGTCTTCATTTCTTATTCTATCATTCAAAGTTACCCCACACATACTTCTTATGCTATGTTTATGCTATCATTTCTACCGCATTCAGCCTGATTTCATGACTTCTTTATTACACGAAGAGTCAACAGATGCATAAAAACAAAATAAATACGTACCCTATTTAAATGTACGAATATGTATACAGTGTGTTAGCGTTTTGTCGGCTGATGTACCCAACTTTATTAATGGAGTCAGGCGTTACTTTGCGGAAATCCATCACTATGTGGACCGTCAAAAGTTTTTACTTAGCTAAGATCCGCGACAAGCAAAACAATAACAGAAAATTAATAATGTGTGACGGGATTGCGGAAGACAACCGAAAAGTTGCGGTTGTTTGCCGTAGAGTGCTACTATACCTGAAGATGCCTCGTGTTTGGGCGAAACACGTGTGGTTTACAAGATGGAAAAGTGATAATGTGTGTTTGGTGTTGTGTAGTGGTTGGTGGGTGGAGAATTGATGGTCGATTTTCGGTAAGTTTTTGGTTTAAGTTCCAAATAAATTCACTTCATCCAGCAGAAGAACACACATTATTAATTTTCTGTTATTGTTTTGCTTGTCGCAGATCTTAGCAAAGTAAAACTTTTGACTGTAACCAACTTTATTTATTTTGGGTATGGTTGGGTACGATGAGGTTTAGCACTCCTCTTATACATCTTTAAACTCTATCGGTAATCATATATCTTCAATAAGTTGTCAAGTTAAAACGTATTGCTAACCGTATTACTTACTGAGCGGAACTGCTCGCGGTGCAGCGGTCTAAGGACACGTTCAGAATCATTTATAACATATAGTTTGCTGTGAGAAATCCCCTCACAAATTAAGATAATAAGGTTGGGTACAATGAGCTGGTGGTAAAATGAGATTTAGCGCTCGTCTTTTTACACGTTTTTGAAAAAGTGAGAGCAAAGATTGAAGAAAAAAAATTGATTGAGCAGAAAATTCAATGTATATTACAGACAGTCAATGGCGGTCGACAGTGCCGCATGCCCGAGCCGATCTTTTCAATCTACTAAGACAACTTTATTTATAATATATTATAGTAATAATTGGGGGAATAAGGGGAGAATGGTAATAATATCTTAACCGGCCCAAGTCAACCTCAGTCGCACGCGACGGTACCCAAGCGGGTACCGGGTGCTCCCTGCTAGATAATAGATACTACCTACTAGACTCTGGCTACCGATCAATGGCGGTATAACCAAACACTCGACCGTGAAACCGGTCAGAAGAGGCTTCAGCGAGCCTTGGGGTCTAAATAAAGCCAACAAAATGTCTGATGCAGAAGGCAACGAGAAACCACTGCACTAAATTCCTAAGAAAATCACCATGAAAGTCACGAAAAAAAGAGCGATTTTGTCATGAAATGGTAGAGCCTAACGAACCGCTGGGTGAAATCTGGTCATCGCGATCTTCAGACATGAATGATCAACCAGAGGGAGAAATGCAATAATCTATATCTTAAATTAAGAATAATTTAAGATATAGATTATTGCATTAGGGTAAATCCTATTATGATAACTTTGAAAAATACGTGGAACGCTCAGAGACTTATGGAAAGGGGAAAGGGGACTATGCTTGAAATGAAGCTCGAAAATTTGATCGGAATGAAGAAATCAAAGAGTGCCAGAGTCACAGACATATGCTCTTCAAGTTAGCAGACTGAAGTTAATCTGTTAGAGAACCGAGAAGCGCTTGAATAAACGAGTGTCTGGCAAATGTAATGTGCTATCCGGAGTGAACAATTAATTAAATTAAATATGTACGCTTATTTTCATAATGAACAACGTCGACGATATGACGAGCCGTGAGAAGCTTGTGTAAGCAGCCGAACTGGGTTTGTTTAATATGACAAGGCCGCCCCCCGGCAAAGCTAATACTGTTCACAATAGATAGCGCTGAGCCGCGCCGGGTGAATTCGCGTACATTCCGCACGAGATACTACTATTCCTACATAATCTAATTAGTTGTTTTGTTAATGCGCGAACTAAAGGTTTTTTGCTTTAACGACCAGTTATATAATTCTTTAATAATATAAGCTTTTATTTAGATAAATAAATAATATACTAAAATAATCTTATACATCGCCATCCTTGCTATCTGTTTGTCTAATGACAAAGGCCTCTTCTAACATTTTCCATTGACTCCTATCCCTGATTCTCCTAATCCACAATTTTCCTACTATTTCTATTATCGTCGTTCCGTCTTTTGTATTATCGTCCGCGTCTCTTTTTCATGTTGCTCTTGTACCAATCCCTGATTGCCTTACTCCATTTCGGTTCTCTTCGAAGAGTATGTCCTGTTCAACGCCATTTATTCCCTTATAGTATCAATAATATTTCTAAGTTTGGTCTCGTTCCTTATGACTGAATTCCTTATCCTATCCGATATCTTTATGTTCAGTATGCTTCTTTCCATTGACTCTCGGCAGACTTCTAGCTTTTTGATGTCTTTGTACGTAGGAGCCCAAGCCCAAGCAGCCATATGTTAGACCTGGAAGAACACAAGTATTGAAAAGTTTCGTTTTTATATTCATTTTGATATAATTGCTTTTCATAACTTCCTTTAGTGGCCAGTACTTTTTTCCATACATAGCATAATCCTTAGGATCTACGCATGGAATAATAAAAGCTAAATTTGTAACTAAATTTGTAAAAAGCATTTTACTCTTGTAAATGCATACATTTTAGTAATCGCATTTAGCAGACGGCATACTCAAACTTCGTTTAGTCGACTGTCCACAGCCAGTGAAATAAGTAGAAGCTAGTAAAATGAAAAATCCTGCTCCATTTTTCAATATTAATGATCTAAAAAAAATTTAGGAAGGATATTAGTATAGTGAAACGTACAAGAAACAAATTTAATGGAAAGGTATACATACACAGGCAAAATTATTAACACAATAGAATTCGACGCTTAGCATAACTGACTCTGCCACTTCACTCTAGCACTCTGGGTCTTACTAGTATAACACTATATCGACGAAAAAAGTGAAAACGCTGTAAATGACACAGAAATAAAAAAAATTAGGGCATATTCGGATCAGAAAAAAATACTGCGTCAAATGATCTGAGTCACAGCTGTACGATCAGTAAGAAATTTAGTGCAGCGTTTAAACTGACTATTTTTGGGTTATTCTTCTTCTTATGGTCCTATATCCCCAAGGTGCTTCGTCCACAGTGCTTATCCATTGGGATCGGTCTTGAGCGACGCGCTTCACTTCAGGCCACATCAACTCGATGGATTTCATCTCGGCCGCTACGGAGCGCTGTCAGATGTGTTTGGGTTGGTCTTGCTTCCTTTTCCCTTGAGTAGTCCAATGCAGCGCAAGTCCACAGTCCAATCAGATGCAATTTTTTCAGAAATCTTAAAGTGTTTTGGCCCTGCTGGTAAATTTTCATCTTGCGGTTTAACACATTTTCGCTCTTTTGCTTAGTAAGATCCAATCACAATGCTGTCTGTAGTCGTAGAAGACACGATTAAATTCAAATCTACAAAAATTAAATCACGTCATAAAATTATCCGAAATTCACATCCTTACGAGTTTCATTTGCTCATTGATTTTTCTTTCGAACGTCTCGTGCTTTTGGCCATGGAACTAGCGGGTAACAAACCGATTTTGCTATATCGTGCACAACCTAAGGCGTTCATTCATTCACTCGTTCGAATTCCACAACCGCACAACTCGCCGTAAAGAAAAGTTTCATCCTCTCCATCTGGATAAATGGAGATCCAGTACGGTGCGCTTCTCTCAAAACTTCTTTTAACGCACCACTACTCTGTGGAATCAGTGGCCAAGTTTTGGGCGTTTGGGTCTCATGCCTGTTGACACGAATCTTGCAAGTTGTTTATGCTAATATAAACTAGCAGGAAACTCGGTAAAAATATTTTGTACTGCCATATCACTTAGAAACAGAATAACGATATGCATGTTTAAAAAAGTAATATTTTAATAAAATTTGTTGGATAAAAACGTTGGCCCTTAGTTTTTCAAGGATTTTTAAAACTCCTTCATTCGTTTACAGAAAAAAGAGTTTTTCAATAAGAGTGTATTTTAATAAAAGTTTTAAACTTTTTTGTTACAAACATAGTCGTTTGGATTATAATATAAATTTACCGCCCGTTTCGTGGCCATACGATACAGGGCTGTCAAATTTATTGCGGCAATTAAACTTCCTCCAAGTTGACAGCCTTTTCTTTGGCGTTCGGAATTTTAATGAAGGCTTGTCGCTTCGAATCAAATCATTTCCGTTGTTCCCTAAAAATGTTTTAATTTGATACTTCCCATTTGTTTTCTTTAATCGGGATTGTAACATTCTTTCTGCCTTATTCTTTTCATCGTAATTTTTTTTAGATCATTATACCAAAATAATTTTCAAAAAAAGAATTTGAAAAACAAAAATGGTAGAGCCACGCTGCAGACGAATACTTGATCAAGAATGGCATTGTTATTTGTCTGTAGCGTGAATGGGCCGGCTCGCCCGGTGAAGTACCACACTCCCGCAGAAAACCGGCGTCTGAGTGTCTATCCGATGAGCGGTTGAGTTCCGGAGACTCATGCATACATATCGTCACGCTTGTCTCCCGTAGAAGTAGGTAGAGGCCACAGATCTCCATCCGCAACCATTTCGGCATAATTTCCTTGCTTCCTCCACACTCATTACTCTCCTCATGCAAGCTCAAGGTTAATGGTACTCTTGACGTGGCCTTTCTTAATACTTCGGCAATTTGATCAAAGTATGTTTTCCGTGGTATTCCCCTACCGACCCTTACATCCACATTCGCAACAATTTCGCGCAAAAATTTTTTTTTGTCAGTCGTCTATCATCCATCCTATTTTAGAAACATATCCGTAAAAGACAAAACCTTTTATTTATTCTGATTTTGGTAAGGCTACCGAAAAATAAGTGAAAATACAAATTACGATTTGGGACACTGGAAGAGAAATTTATTCAGGGACTGACAGGAGAGGTAAGCGTGCGTAAAAACCTTTTTCTTGTACAAATATCATCACGTAAAGGGATAATAATAGCATAAATAAATATGTTCAGTTTTGTGTTACCTTCATTCGATCAAGCCTTTCATTTCTTACACTCGATACAGAATTGATGAAGGGAGTTAAGAATTAAATTGATTTATATAGTGTATTATTGAAATTGATTTAACAGAAACAATATTTAAAAAGAAATCGGAGGCAGTCATGAGGACTGTCGACAGAAGTGAAAACTTAAAAAACTGTATTTTGAAATATCAAACTAATTGTGATATTAATTGCTGCTATTACTACAGCATGTTGCTGACGCGACACACAAAACTTTATCCATCCATGACGCGTCCAACGCACACACATACAATCGAGTATATACAATGTGTTGGCGTGATGCGTGTACGTAGGCAGCTGCGCGTACATTAACTGTGTTTAAAGTAAGTACATAGCTTTACTCGTAGCTATAGATATACCTTAAGCATTAGCATGTTGCTGATGCGAATCCATAGATTTTTTGCTTATCCAGTCGTGTGACGCGGCTACAGAAGTTTTCACTTCAAAAATAAAAGTGTCACTTCTATTCCGCTTCCATTATGAATACAAAGACCTAGTAGTAATAGAAGAAGAGTAACCTTCTTTACCGCATCATTATTATCTTTGTTGAGGTTAGCTTCCACCTTTAGACTTATCATGTGAATCATGTTTCTCTAGCATAATAACTTAGACTATTGATGTGAATCATATTTCTCTAGCATATGAACTATTATCTTGTTTGAAGAATTAACAACGATTCTATTAATCTTCAAAGTTTTGATCTTTCGCTCCGGTCGATCCTTCATGTATGAAAGTCGCGATCACCAGACTTCACCCAGCGGTTCGTTAGGTCCTTCCATTTCATGACACTCGCTGTTTTCTTCGTGACTTTTATGGTTGGTGGTTTCTGGTTGCCTTGTGCACCCAAATTTTGATAGCTTCCCTTAAAACAATTACGTCTGAAATCTTATTCATAATTTAATGTTGCAAAGCCGTGGTTACAACGTGTGTACGTAAACAGTTTAACGTCGAATCGAATTAACACGTGTGAACACTCTCTGAGCCATTGACGTCAAGTCAGCGACGCGACGTCAATGGCTCAGGTGTTCACTGAACTAACCAACACCGTCGCTCTACCTGCAATGGACTGTTACAAGTCAATAACAATTCAAACTTAATAATGCTCGATTCAAACTCAATTATGCTCGCTGCTGTGAGAATGTATTTACTTCACTTCAGTACAGTATTGAACTCGTAATGTTTGATTGTTTCATGTTGATTTTTGAGACACGGAAAAACCGTTGCCCTGGAAATAATATTAAAAAAATATTATATATATGTATATGAATAAATGATTTGTATATTTGTAATGTTACGAGCTATGTTTTGGGGATCGGAAAAATGAAATCAGCCTCTACTTTTCACTTCTCATTACTTCCACTTCTTCTGTTCTACTATTTTCTTCCGTATTAAACTTTTAACTCTCCTTTCGAAGCACCGTCGTCTCTTTATATATATAGGTAATACGATCGAAAGTTCTAGCATTCCAAAATTCGAGAATGTAGTAGCAGTGTGTAGTATTTTCTAGACATCGTCCTGTCTCTTTTCCGCGCGCAGCTATTGTCTATTAACTATTTTTGTCACGCATTGACGGACGTCTTGTCAATTTATTTTTAAAAGTTGTAGTGTCTTGCTTAACCAGGATTTTGAGATTTCGAAATGAGGTTTTAATTGTTTCATGAAAAAATGATTTTTCATGTTTTACGCAACAGTATATTTATTAAAAATATTGAAAATAATTTCGTTAAAAAATTAATATCTTTCCTTAAATTTTTGCCGAATTTTTTTTTTAACTTGTTAATTTAGAACAATTTTAGAAACAACGATTATTTAAAGTGTGAGTCTACACTAAATTATTTGTTAATGCAGCTTCAAAATTCAATGAGTAGCTATATCAAAATACTCGCACACATATATATGCATGTATGTATTAAGCTTGTTGTACACAAAATAGCGTCGCTTTAAATATATAGCAAACACGAAGCGAAACTTAGCGATGCGCCTGTTTGTTCTCTCACTTAGCTAAATTTATTGCCGAACTTGCGGACTACACAACATAATTAACTCTTGAAATTTATGTTTAAATTCAATACCATACACTGTTGTTATTATAATCTACTTTTAAAATTTGATCTTATGTAGGTACAGATTTGCTTACAACTACACTGACGAATATAATATTACAATTTTATTTATTTATTTTTTATTTTATGTGAACGAGCAGGCGTGTCACCTGTACCTACCACTCATCCATTTTTTCATCCATCCTTTCTCTCACATTTATCGTAGCGAAACGACTCTCCGTTAGTCGCTTCTCGCCCTCGTGGGATTCATGACGTAAAGTGTGGCGAACCATCGCCGACATTTCTAACAAATTAGGTTTATTTAAATTTGTCATAGTGAATCCCACGAGCCGCAAGGGAGGATGGAGGCCAGCCCCAGCAGAGCACCGCATGCTGAGGTAAAGCACTATATATCCGAGGAAGCCCGATCTTGGGACGGTCGGCACTCTTGCGACTAAGCTGGCTCCTAGAAATGCACCCTATGGCATGGCTGACCGTGAATTGGCAGAGAGGAAGGAAAAAGGATAGAGAATGAAGAAAATGACAGGAGAATGGAAAGATGGATTTAGAAAGGATGATATATAACGGAAGATTAGGAGTGATACGGTAGTATTTTCTTTATATGAATTCTTTATATGAATTCTTTAAAGAAATTTCAAATAAGATTGTTATAGCCTTAATTTTCCGTATTAAATACGATCGGAAATATTTCACCCGTCGAGAGTAAAACAAAAGGGTCTATCGCTCAAAGGCAAACAGCGTCGTTTCTCCGTAACGAACAATGTTGTTGGGATAAGAATGTTTATAAGCCCATGTTATTGCTTCAAGAGGTTGCCGATCAACTCTCAGTGAACAAAATTCAAATATCTAACTTTTCAGATACCGGCACAATACAGCAGTTTAATTTTAAGTCCTTATATTATAATTTTACGGTACTTTTTGAAGTGTATACTTCTATACACGACTCTGGGTAAGGACAAAATCTGTGGATTTGCGTCAGCAACATGCTTAAGGCATATATTATTGAAATTATTTACTTATTAAATATATTTTAATTAATATTCAAATTAATAAATTTTTTGTATATATTATTAAGACTTCAATTTTTATTTACATATATAATATTATAATTAGTTTGAAATATCAAAATACAGTTTTAAGTTTTCACTTATGTAGGCAGTCCTCATGACTGTCTCTGATCTTTCGACCACTTAGACACCGCATTCCTGCGGGAGTATGGTACTTACCCGGGCGAGCCGGCCCATTCATGCGACAAACAAATAATATGCCATTATTGACAAAGCATTCGTCTGCAGCGTGGCTCTACCCCTAAAGAATAGAATTATATTGATACAGAATAGAATGATATAGAGGAATAGAATTCAGCGAAGCACTCGTTGCTGTAAAAACGATAAACGATGCTGAAAGATGGTATTCAAAGTGGTATGTATGTTGTATAAAATATTAGTGTTATCGCATAATATAGTATTCCTTGCGTAACTGTAGGAAAATTTAACTGTATTTCGGCTTTATGTTCAATTTGATATCGTGTAATAATATTTGATATCGCATCATATTCGCTTAAGAGTAGAGACATATTACCGCTAGCTTTGAGAGATCCTATCCCTATTTGTGCAGTTGAACTGGGTGGAAAATTAACTTAGATGTCGACCATATTTCACTGCAGATGCTGATTACTGCAGTGACCATTATTATTATATAATTCTTTAAATTATATTATTATTATAATTCTTTAAATTTAATTCTAGTCAATTGTACAAAATTATTGCTCGGAGTTTTTCTGGTAGATGTGATTCGGAATGAACAAATCCACCAGAGAACTAAAATCATTTACATAGCCCTTCGAATTAGCAAACTAAAGTGGCAATGGGCTAGTCACGTTTGTCGGAGATCCGACAATCGTTGGAGTAGACGAGTGCTGGAGTGGAGACCGTGTCTCGGTAAACGTAGTGTGGGATGCCTCCCGGCTAGATGGTGAGACGATCTGCGCAGGGCGGCTGGCAGAGACTAGAGGCGTTAAGGCGAAGATCGGGCTAAGTGGCACTTCTTGGGAGAGGCCTATATCCAGAAGTGGACTGCCGCTAGCTAAGTTACCACTCAGACGCCGTTTTACTGCGGGAGTATGGTACTTCCCCGGGCGAGCTGGCCCATTCATGCTACAGACAAACATGCCATTCTTGACAAAGTATTCGTCTGCAGCGTGGCTCTAGCACTGTAAAATTATATACGCGTCTATTTAATAGACAATTAATTAATGTGAAAACAAAAGAACAACTAAGTGAAAAGCAAATTTGGTCTGGAGTCGCACGAAAGTACGAAATGGTGGCTTTTCGCCAATTTGTTTCTCGACAAGCTGTTTAATTAAAATGAAGTTCGTTTTCCACGTATTTTAATTGTTTACCTCGCGTTTGTTAATTTTGCGATCAGAACGTTATAACATCCATACAAACAAATAAGTAGGGGGTGCCTCTCCTCGTCCTCCAGCTTGTAGTGCATGTTTGTAACTGATGAATGAGTTCCTGGGAATCGATTCATTGAGGTTTTATCAACTTGGAATTCAGCCAAACTAGACGGATAGCATAATGACTGATAGAAGAAACCTAGCCCTTCATGTGCGTAAATTTCCCTATAGAACCACTCGTGGTGTCTATAGGGAAATTTTCCCAGATTAGAAATTATATTAAACTCAAATTCTTATTTTTGGACATAAAAAATTATATTTCATATTCTTCTGAACATAGAAAGAAGGAACGAATGAAAATCCGCAGGTATCCTACCTAGTGAGACCTACTATGCTCCATCCAAATTCACCTGTAAATTGTCACAAATAAAATTAAATACAAAAAATATAATAATAAAATATCCTCTTTTTTACATATGTAAATATCCCCTAAAAGTAAATACCATCCTGCCTGTCTGTGTAGACATTAAACTAAGAAGATGCGTCAGTACATCTCTGCGTACAGATAATAGATCGAGCCTATCGGAAATCCTGCGCCCACCGTTGGATAATAAAATAACCAATGCTCGCTTTATAAAAAATTAGAAGCTTCATAGGACGCTTAGTAGATGTGAAGTATTGACAACGGTTCGGTCTCT
>JASFAT010000410.1:0-31348 GCA_031353405.1 Baronia brevicornis
GCATTAACGGTGTTTAAACTATGTTCATAGCTTATGTTCATAGCGTTCATAGCGATATACCTTAAACATTAGCATGTTGCTGACGCGAACCCCTAGATTTTCGTCGAATCATCGATAACAGCCTGCTGAATTCCCGCAAGACGTACAACCTAACCTGATCACGAATCCAGTTTCTGCCAGCCGCCCTACACAGATCATCGCTTGATAGATGTGAGATTAGACAAATTTAAGTTTGTTATTTGAAAAAGAATAAAGTTAAAGTATTTCATTTAAATTCACAACGGGTAAGATAAATCTTATGAACATTTAGCCTAGCAGTGACTTATATAAGTAATTCAATTCATAACGCGCGCTGAAGCTCAAAGGAGATAAGAACAATGTCATGCTTTGAAATTTAACTTGCCTCTAAGATAGTAAAATTATTGTATAAATTATGATTTTTATTTAACCAAGCTTTTACAATCGAAAAACCAGCCTAACAGAGTGAAACTTAAAATCTTTGACACTAACGTAAAGTTGATTCCTCTGTACGGGTGTGAGACATGGAAAAGTACGAAAGAAGTAGATCACGAACTCCAACTTCAAAGTATTCTGGCCGAATAACATGGTCTCCAACGCAGAGCTGTGGAGAAAGAGCAAAGAGAAACTAATAGATGTTTTAATACGTCGACAAAAGTGGAAATGGATACGGCATACTCTCCGGCGCTCTTAAAGAAAGCAAGCGGGCATACACTCTTAAAGAAAACGTTGGCGCCCAAAACAAATTAGGCAGCGTACTGTGACGGCTGAAGTGCAGAAGATGGGCCTATTCCGGAGCGAAGTGAAGCGTCCGGCCTTCGACAGATCGAGATAGAGATGCATCATGTCTGCCCTATGCCCCGCCACGGGGACTTGTAAAAAAGAAAACAGAAATTTATAGTCATCTAAGTTAATCTCATACTAAAAATATAAATATTATTCATAAAAAAGCCAATGACTGTAAGGTGCCCATTTTTTTGCAAAAGAGTTTGTTAGCGATTACAACCGTATATATATATATATATATTATATATATATATATATATATATATATATATATATATATATATATACATACAAGTATATTATACGGTGTTGATGGGTTTCATAAATCACGTTTTAAAAGTTTTACTTTGTAAAAATAAATCGCGAAATTTTTGTAGAAATACATAACATCGCCGGAATGTGAACTAGAAAATAAATATGTTATCACATTTTTAATATAAGATCGCTTTCCAAGAGATCCTATCCGTAGACTCATCAGTTATTCATTGAATTTGATCAGAGAGCAGCTTTAAATTTAAGCCTGCGGTGGCGTGGGCTTGGTGGGAAATATAATATCAACCCTGATATTTTCGCTGATAAACATATAAGTCGTATTACACTATCGCTGGGACATACTAGATGGTACCTAGGTGACCATGCTGGTTTTTAATTATGTTGCCAGTTTCTATATAAAATAAATGTTTTTTTTTAGGGATAGGAGGGCGAACGAGAGAGTCGCTTGATGGTAAGTATTCAGCGCCGCCCATAGACAACCGCGACACCACAGAAGTCACGGAAGCGTTGCCGGCCTTTTAGGTATGTGTAGACTTGTTTTTTGAAGGTGCCAGTATCGTGTCGGTACGAAAAATATGCTGAAGGTAGCTGGTTCCACAGATTGGTGGTGCGTGGAAAGAGATTTCGAGAGAAGCGCACCGTACTGGTTCTATTATGTTAGTAAAGTAATTATTATGGTATTATTAATTAGTATTTTACTATAAAGTATTATTATGTAAGTATAAAGTAAGCTTATTTTACGAAGAAAAACTAATTTAAAGTAAAGAAACAAATATGTATATTTTTTTCTTACAAAATTAGAACTACTCTTCCATAAAATTGCAAACATAGACAATGTATGTCACGTGACACATGACCATGAACCGAGCCATGCTGCCATTTTAAAGAGGTCATTGATCTCTTTACTACACGAATCTTTATTTTAATTTTAAATTAAAACAAAATATTTAAAAAAATAACATTTTTTCTTATAAGTTTTTAAATATATTTGTTTCGCTTATTTTAATCTTTATCTATATATTATTTTTTTTAAATAAAGATATAATTATGAAATTACGACCAAAATTGATATTCATTTCAATGTTTACAACTTAGTTTTGATAACATATTGTTTATGATTAAGAGTAATATTGTTACGAGCTGGGGTTCGGGGATCGGAAAAAAAAAATGAAATCGGCCACTAGTTTCACTTCTCCTCACTTTACTTCCACTTCTTATCTTCTACTATTTTCTTTCGATCTTCCTCCATATTAAAACTTTAAACTCCTTCGACGCACTACACCCTTTTATATAGATAATACGACCGAAAGTTCTAGCATTCCAAAATTCGAAAATGTTCGAGCAATGTGTAGACTTTTCTAGACATCGTCCTCTTTCTTTCCCGCGTGCAGCTATTTTCTATTAACTGTTCTTGTCATGTATTGACGGACGTCTTGTCAATTTATTTTTTAAAAGTTGTAATGGCTTGCTTGACCAGGATTTCGAGATTTCAAAATGAGGTTTCAATCGTTTTACAAAAAAAAATGACTTCATATATGTCTTACGTAACAATATTATATTTATATTATATAATAATATATATTATTATAATATAATTATAATTTATGTATATAATAATATTATCTGTATTACAAACGCAGGCACTTTCACCTTTCGTGTGAAACACGTAAATAAATAAACACTCCAAAGTCACCTCTGATGCAAACGAGCTAGACGACTGTTTACGCAATTTCACTCCGTGAATGTGTTCTTGATGATTTATTACCAAGCTACGAGTATATACTTATTAATATTTGAGAGGCAGTGACTACATTAATGTATATTATAATATTTTGAATATCGAACTACGTATAAAAATTGGTGATTAAGTAAAGTTGACTCGAATATTTCAATGATGATGAACATTGCATCTAAAGTTCACCTGATTTATCTCTCCGGTCCATCCTTCATGTCTGAAGATCGCGATCACCAGACTTCACCCAGCGGTTGGTTAGGCTCTTCCGTTTCACGACAAGCTCATCCTTTTCTTTTTGACTTTCATGGTGGTTTTCTTGGAAATTTAGTGCAATGGTTTCCCGTTGCCTTCTGCACCAGACATGTTTTGGACTTATTTAGACTTCAAGGTTTGCTGAAGCCGTTTTCGACCGGTTTCTTAGTCAGGTGTATGGTTATACCGCCATTGCTCGGTAGTCAGAGCCTCGTCTGTTATCTAGCTGAGAGCACCCGATAGCCGCTTGGGTACCGCCGCCGAAGCGCGTGCAGGTGAGGTGGTCTTGGGCCGGTAAAGATGTTATTACTGTTCTCCACTTACATTTCAATATCTTGACACTTTCCTTAAAGGTCGGCAAAGCTTTCGCACTGCCTACGGCGCTACGGATGTCTATGGGTGGCGTTGATCGCTTTCCATCAGTTGACACGCCTGCTCGTTTGCCGTCCTATCCCATAAAAAAAATATAGGCATGCGTGCATCCAACAGTTATCTTGAAGAAATCGCTGTCGGGGATAAGACCGCGGTATATATCTTTGTTTTTGGTGTATAATAAAGTGTGTAGTATCTATCTATATATCATTATTTAAATCATACGTTAACAAAAGCAAATATCGAGTTAAATTTTTCAATGTAACCTCTAAATCAAAACAGGGTCAGACAGTCTGTGTCCTTTAATTACTGAGTTTTGGTGTCGAGGGAGGTTGAGTGAACATGGGTCCATTAATTTTAGAGCCGTTCAATTATTACCACGAAACAACGTGATAGAAACTTTTCAAAAACTTTCAATAAAGTTTCTTTGTCGATTACTTTTTAAGAACTCTATAAACTTTATAATTAGTTGTTTTTTTATAAATTAAAAAATCTAGCTAATTTAAAGCGTAAAACAAACATGTTCATAAGTTTCAGCCCCACCATTTGAATAAGTGCGCGAAGCGGTAGCTCGAGTTTGTTGAATGCATATTTTATTTCTTTTCATTTATCAAAGGTCAGCAATACTTTGTGATGTAGTGCGGATGTATATTTCTCTGTCTAGGGATCATGCTCATCTAGTTTTTGTCTGCTATTTATTCAACATCTTTTCCTTTGTCTTCCTACACTCCTCTTCCTTATCAGGCCAGGCTATTTTGTTATCTTGCGGGTCCTCATATTTTCTCTGTATATCGCTACATACCATTTAGAAGAATATTTCTACGTAAAGTAAAAGTCAAACGGAAGCAGTCAAGTGGTAATGCTGGCGCATACACGTGATGCACTAGCATTACCACTTGACTGTTTCCGTTCTCCTGTTCCACTTTAGATAGATAGATATATTCCTTATTATACACCAATAGTAAAGTAATACACTTATTGATTGTAATATTTATATATAAATGGCAGTTTTATCGCTAAAAGTGATTTCTTCCAGACAACCGTACTTTAAAACCACTTACAGAACGAAAATTGCTTCTTTTTCATAAACACTATATATCTCTAATAACTTTATCGGATATATGTATACATCAAAAAGCGGATATTTGATATCGTTAATATCGGATTTCTTCGAATCCTGAATTAAAGTGATTATCAGTTTTAACAATACATATATTATTGAGATAGTACGAGTAACACTCATCAGGCTTCCGCTTCCACCACAAATTGGCAGGTCATTACAGTCAGTTGCGTCACAGCGTGACGTCGGGCAGGTCAGTCAGTCGTGGTCACGTGACCGCAGGAGACCATTACAATGAGATACACACAAATTAATGCGCACTGTACAAGGCACAGAACGCCAAACTAGGCAATCCACATAGAAAGGGACGAGACTCGGTGAATAACTAATCGTAACAATGAACAGCTACTTGGTGTTTCCCAACCAATAAAACATTGGAACCTTCAAAAAACAATTCTATGGGTGGCATTGATTAGTGACACGCGTTTGCCTTCTTATCTCATAAAAAAAGAAGCAAGCTGATAATAAGTTTCCTGGAATTATATGAATAAAAGTCATAAAAGTCCTTATTTTTTTGATGTCGTCAATATATTAGTGTAAGTGAAAGAGAATATCGTTTACTCGTTTGCCTTTCTATCCCATAAAAAAGAAACAAGCTGATAATAAGTTTCCTGTACTTATATGAATAAAAGTTATAAAAGTCTTTATTTATTTTTCAGAATATATTCATAAGGTATATTTTATGTCAATATGTATAAGTGAAATAGAATATCGTCTGCTATAAATATCGTATTCTTTTTGATGTCGTCAATATGTTAGTTTAAGTTAAAGAGAATATCGTCTGCTCTTTTGCCTTTCTATCCCATAAAAAAGAAACAAGCTGATTATAAGTTTCCTGTAGTTATATGAAAAAAAGTCATAAAAACGTAATTGGTCAACAACGTGTGGACATGAAAACACGAGTCAACTCGTGACCGCACAACAACGTTTGGGCATGAAAACACGAGTCAACTCGTGACCGCACAACAACGTTTGGGCATGAAAACACGAGTCAACTCGTGACCGCACAACAACGTTTTGGCTTGAAAACACGAGTTAACTCGTCAACGATGTGTGATACGCCACCTTGCACCATCTTTAGCTTAACACAGCTACACTTTTACTTAACTATTTCTACTAGTCTTTGTATATGTATCTATTTCTAAACGAAATTGCAAGCGAGCGCCAGACAATATCGATAAGGCGTTCATTTGTCACAAAAATCTTGCAATAAGATCACGTAATGACCCGGCGAAGATGTTTGAAGATGCTGACAAGAACTATGTCGAATTAATCTTTATCGATTTTATTATTCGCGTCACGTTATCAGCCGATATTCTAAAGGAATGCTTGCGTGTAATAAATAAATTTATATACAAAAAAGAAAACTAGATATACTAATATCATCTATATATTGATTCATTTTCATAACGAAAGGGAATAGGCTTGTTTGCTTGCTTTGCTTTAAAAACGAAATACTTATAGAGATGTCTATTCTGTTAAAATAGAAAATTAAAATGTTAATCATGTGTAAGGAGAAACAGCTACATTGGACTATTGATGTGGACCATTTCCTAGCATAAGCTTTATAAGCTAAGTTCGAATGGTTAACTATAATACAACTCTAATAATAAAAAATATTTCAAATAGTGGTAGAGCCACGCTGCAAACAAATATTTTGTCAAGAATGGCATAATATTTGTCTGCAGCATGAATGGGGCGGCACACTCTCGCAGAAAACCGGCGTCTGAGTGGTAGCTTACCTACGGTGCTTCGTACGGTGAGCGGCCGAGTTCCGGAGGTCCAACAGTCTCCCCTCTCCCTCCCATTCCTACTCCCATAATGACACTTTCCTTAAAGGTCCGCAACGCTTCCGCGCTGCCTATGGCGCTGCGGATGTCTATGGGTGACGTTGATTGCTTTCCATCAGTTGACACGCCTGTTCGTTTTCCTTTCTATCTGATAAAAAAACATTGGTAGAGCTCTTTAAAAAAATACAATAGCTCTCGTTTGAGCTTTTATTAAAACACGATATTAATTTTAAATTTAAATATAAAATAGCAGTCAGCGTACGTACAGCGTAAATTAACTTGATTGCGTACTTAATGAAAGCGGGCCGTTTAAGCGAGGCTGGTGAAAACATTCGACATCAATGAACGCCGTGATTACCCAATTAATATCGAAGGGATAAGTGACGAAGCAAATGAACGAAGCGCTCGGGGTGACCGGAATGCAAATTGTAAGCTTATAGCAAATGTACATTTAAATTTTCTTTTCAAAAATTTTAACTCTTTTTTATATATATTCACACCTATCCCCCGCAGGGGTTGGCAGAAACCACAGAGCTTCATCCGCTACCATTCACCACAGCGAAAGCTACGTATATTACATTCATCTTAGTGAATTCCACGAGCCAGCTGCATGCTGAGGTAAGGCACCATAGTACCCGGGGGAGCCCGATCCCGGGACGGTCGGCACGTTTGCGACTGAGCTCGCCCTTAGCCACGCATCCATTGGCGTGGCAGACCATGACGCGGAGGAAGGGACAGGATAGAGAAGAAAAGAAAGGGGAGGAACGGAAATGCGGATTGGGGGGGTTACCAAACTCGGAATAAATATTTATAAATCCATACATATATTTATTCCGATGCGGGGATCGAACCCGTGACCATTGACTCCGCGGGTGGAGGGCCCCGCCACTGAGCCAATCGGTCGTCAATCAAAAAATTATAACATTAATTACTATATTTTTTAATCGCTCTTTTTAACATTTACCTGTAAAGTAAGAATTCATTCATACAATATTTTTTACAAAATGTAGAACTGATAACGCTCCTTTAATGTGTATTACAACATGAATAACTTTATACCTTTATGTAATATGTACATATACATAAAATTATAAGAGAAAATGAAATTAAAAAATATAAGTATGTGTAATTCAAACAGTTGGAAAATTATTATAACTTTAAATGAACCCAGATAAAGAGATTTAAAAAAAATGTAATCTGAGTTCATTTAAAGTTAAAATTTTTCCAACTTTTGCGGATCTTTGACAAGTAAAATTCTGACAGTCCAAATAATAGTGAATTTTTCGAAATTATGAATTATTATTAGTATCGTATATAGCCAAAAAATGGGACTATGTTCTTTGAAAGTTAAGAAACTTGTCGCTTCCAAAATAAGGAAAATACAATAGTAACGAACCGAACAACAATTGGCTAACTTCGAAGCATCCGGTCGCTGTAATAAATTTTACTTCAGAATAAATATAACTTTACAAAGTATTGCTTTAGGGGAATAATTCACGTTACTGTTTTGAATACAAATTTCTAGAAGGAGATTTTTAGATTTCTAGATTCAGTGTTCCTGATCTTGGTGATTTTTGATTCAATCATTGCAATAATGTTAAAAAATTAAAGTCAATTCTCACTTTTATATGTATATGTATATATATATATATATATATATATATATATATATATATACACATTTAGGAATTCTCTCCTAGTCAACTTGCAGGGGAAACTGTAAAAATATTTTTGGAGCTAGTGCAGCTAGTAATAAAGAAAATAGATTGCACAACAACAACAATAAAAATGAATAATGATAAACTATAGACATATTATTTATAATAATATACAATATATACATAAAATAATGTATTTTTTTAATTTATTTTATCACAAGCTGAGCCACTTCCAAACCAATTTTCTCAGTTTCCTGTTTAGCATTTTGTGAAAATAAGTTAAAATAAAATAAATAAATGCAAGCCCTTGCATAGAATAATTTCATCCCTGTAAAAAGGTAAATACTTAAAAAAGTGGACTTAATTTTTTTTTAATTAAAAAAATAATTATTGTATATTATAACAAAAATCTTTCTATACTATCTCTACTATATAATAATATCATATCTAGATTTTCTAGTATAAAAGAGATCATGAAAATGGTATAACAAATCGTGAAATATGTATTTCTTTAGAGAAATGTAGTAGTGGTTTAGACTAGCAATAAATCTTCATATTTCTTCTATTCGTAGACATAATGCGTATTTGCCGCGATATGAAAAGACGTGAATAAGAAAATACATATTGTTGCAGCATACCGAACTCGTTGGACCGAGACGTCAGCGGCTCTACGTGAAAAATTAACTTCGTCAGATGTCAGACAAGCGTGGCACTCTGTACTTTATGAAGCTCAAGACAATACAAAGCGTTGTCAACATGGCATTACGATGTGAATATTTACTAAAACTAAATGAAGTTCTTTTTAGTTTTCTGAGTTATAAAGTACTTTTCTTTATTATGTTGTCTACTGTATATATATCGACGGCAAAAGACTGGTTTACAGTAGAGGAATTTAAAGGTGCAGAGGATGATTTAAAAAAATTGTACATTTTTTTTTCACAGCCCATATATGTCCCACTGCTGAATACGGGTCAATGAACGCATCGCACTTGTTCATTGTGGATTGGCGGGGTTACCAGACTTGGAATATATATATATATATATATATATATATATATATATATATATATATATATATATATATATATATATATATATATATATGTTTTTTTTTTGTCTCTTTCTTAACCAGTTATTTGAAACTCACGAAGTACCGGGGTGCACTTAATATTGGATGAAAGAAAAAGAAATACGAAAGAAAATCTGAGCAGACAGAGCTCTGGAAACTCCACCAGTTCACAATTACTCAAAAACTTTAAGTTTTGATCGATGTCAAACAAATATAGTGTGTCCGGTAGTAAAATTAAGATTTCGAGCATAAATAATAAAAATCTGTAAAGGATATAAATAAAATACAATAGCTTTTACGGAGAAGAGAAGTTTGGTTTTATTTTTCAAAAATTATTTCGTCTAAATAGCCACAGTATTCTGTGCCACTCGTGAAACTAATGACTTTAGGATGCCGGTAACCTAGCAGACGATATTTTCTTTTAGTACTGATATGGTCGTCGGGTTTGTTTCATAGACTTTACTTTTGAGGTCACAGAAAAAGTCCAAGACGTAAGATCCGGCGACACGGCTGGTCAGTTGAAACCGCCGAAACAGTTTATTAATTTATTAAGGAAGAAATCACGAAGAAGCTCTATCGTCTCTTTTGCAGTGTAAGGCGTGGTGCGATTTTGTTGAAACGCTGTGTGTGAAGTGAAGGCAATATGTTCTCTCAATATTGTTAGAAAGTAATTAGCAAGCACGCGTTTACTGATTATTCAACCAATAACTTAATTATGGCGATGATTAATGGAGTCAGGTGTTACTTGACGGAAATTCATTACTATGTGGACTCTACGGAAAACAACCGTTAAGACGTAACGGTTGTCTTCCGTAGAGTCTACTATACCTGATGATACGTGTGCAAACGATACGTGTTTCGCCTCATGGGGCGTTGAGGCGAAACACGTTTGCAAAGTGGAAAAGTGGTAGTGTGTGTTTGGTGTTGTGTATAGTGGTTGATGGGTGGAGAGTTGCTGACGGCCGTTTTTCGGTTTAAGTTCCCTATAAATCCACTTCATCCAGCAGGAAAACACACATTATTAATTATCTATTGTTGTTTGCTTGTCGCGGATCTTAATTATGGCACCAGATACCCCCATATCTAGTTTTTTTTCCTTTGTCTACTTTTTTACTTGTTAATCTCAAAAGTTCACGGGAGTTATCCATTGGGAAATCCCTATAATGTACCCGAATAGTGAGCATTTTGTACATTTGTAGTAAAATATGTATTCACCCGGGAGTTGACTGCATCTAAGGTATGTATGGAATACCGGAATCGAAATGTAATGTACATATTATGAACGTACGCATTTTAGATATATAAAAATGTTATATATGTATTTGTATTTCTTTATGAGTTATAATTGAAAACAATTGTGTATTTTTAAAAGATTTACAGAGGACAACAATACGGGCACATCTGTATCCATAGGGGTGTGGGATCGAGCCTTAGGGATGAACCTCACTGCTAGCGCAGAAATTCAAAGGGGCGACTGCCTCCGGTCTTAGATCCTGTTCCCAGCGGCTTTCGGGCGTCCTTTAACGACTTAGCGTCGTTGAAATGTGGCTGAATCTATTTCTACGTTGGGTCCGTCGCTGGCCCTCGTCTCTCGCGGGAGCCAGGCGGCCACAGTAGGATTTCGCATGGGAGAGGGCGTCCCGCAGTCAGATGAGCGTGGAGGGGAGGGATAAACAAAAATAGTGAAGTTATAACTATTATTTATAATATGACAGACAGCAGTATGCAAAATATATTTTTTTATATAATTTAATTTTAAATGTAATATACAATTCCAGTTTTAAGTGATGCCAGTTTAGAAGTGGTAGAGCCACGATGCAGACAAATACTTTGTCAAGAATGGCATATTACTTGTCTATGACATGAATGGGCCGGTGTGCCCGGGGAAATACCACACTACCGAAGTAAACCGGCGTCTGAGTGATAGCTCAGCTACCGCGCTTCGTCCGGTGAGCGGTTGAGGCCCGGAGGCCCTACCCCTCCCTTCTCCCCTCGCCCCCCTCATAAAACTGACACTTACCTTTAAGGCCGGCAACGCTTTTGCAGTGTCTATGGCACTGCAGATATCTATGGGTGGGATGGCGTGTCACTTTTCCATCAGGAGACACGCCTGCCTTTTTGCCTTCCTGTCCCATAAAAAAGAGATAAAATATATTTTGTCCTGTTTTATCGCAGCTTATAATATATGTATGTTCCACTGCAAAGTACGGTCTCTTCCATTACTAGAGGAATAGATAAACCACCACACTTGTCGGAGGTGTTTAGTGGGGTAATAAGGCTTGAAATAAATATTATATCTATAGACCATAGATATGTTTATCCCGGTGAGGGGAATCGAAATCGCAACCACTGATTATGAAAGCCGTAGTTTCGTCACTGAAGTTATAAGGTCGTAGATTTTTATTTATTTTAGGAGTAAATGTATTTCTGTTTACGTACATCAAATAAACGTCTATCTGTCTATTCATCTATTTATAATAAAAAATAATATATTGTATCAAATACCCTGAGTTATGTTCACGAACAGCGCATTTCGAATTCCACGCACGTCGGATGTAGGTTTAATGGGTTATATTTGGCTTATCTCGTTTCAGAGTTACTCAAGGCACAGTAAAAGGCGTTCTTCTGCACGTGACTGTATCAAAGGCTTACAGCGTCACTAAGAGCCCGTGATAAATGTAACGAATATTTAAATTAACCAAGTCTGTAGTTATAAAGAAGAATTTCATCAACATTAAAATTCAAATTTAACAATAACTATCTATGTATTACGTATGTGATGACCAATTGGTACAGTTGTGGGGCCCGTCACCCATGGAGTCAATGGTCGCGGGTTCGATCCCCGCATCGGAATAAATATATGTATAACTTACAGTTACTTATTCTGAGTTTGGTAATTTCACCAATTCGCATTGTACCAGCGTGGTGGGTTAACATCCGTTTCTCCAGAAATGGGGAGGCTCGTGCTCAGCAGTGGGGCAGGATAGACCTGACCTGATAGCTATTAGGTATATATTATACTTATTACTACTGGTGCAGACGAGTGATGGAGTAGAAATCGCGTGTTGGTAAACGAAGTGTGGGTCGACCCTCGGCTAGATGGTGCGAAAATCTGCGCAGGGCGGCTGACAGAGACTGGATGTCTAAAACCAAAGATCAGGCTGGATGGTGCTTCTTAGGTGAGGCCTATGTCCACCAGTGGACCGCCGCAGGCTGTTGATGTTGATAGCCGAAGATGATACACAGTGCATTGCAATATTGCCACATAAGTAACTTTGAAACAGTATCTTTCGGTTAAACACAGTTCGGAACAAATCAAGTCGGAGTTGGAAACTCAAATAGGCGACTAGTACTGCTTAGTTTCAACGAATTGGTGCTGACCCGAGCGCGCCGTGAAAAACTTTCGATGCATTTCGGTAACTATTCCGTTACATACATATTTGTTTTAGTTTTGTTATCAAAACTTTTTAAATTGAAAATGTTTTTATTCATAATAATCTACTTATCTACATACATACATATCGTCACGCCTCTTACCCGTAGGGGTAGGCAGAGATCACAGATCTCCATCTGCTACGATCTCGGCATACTTTCCTTGCTTCCTCCGTATAGCGCTCACACACTCATCACTCTCCTCATGCAAGCTCGCCGGTTAAGGGCACTCTTGACCTGGCCTTTCTTAAAAACTTTGGCAATTTGGTCAAGGTATGTTTTTCGTGGTCTTCCCCTACCGGCTCTTCCATCCTAGCCTTCCTTTTATCAGCAATATTTCATCCATCCTCTCTATGTGTAGCTGAGCTACCACTTAGACGCCGATTTTATGCTCATTCATGCTGCAGACAAATAATATGCCATTCTTGACAAAGTATTCGTCTGCAGCGTGGCTCTACCACTTCAGAGAATCTATTAGACAGTATAACAAAATATATCGCTGTATTTGTTCTTCCCTTAAGTATGCCACTATTAGGCCCGTCGCGAGACGTACACGCCGTACATCATTTTAATTAGACTTCATCTCTAATTCATGTTTGCCATTGGGAATTTGAGTTATGCCTTAATGACTGCTGAAGTAATTCGCTTCTCGTGTTTATATATTAAACGACGCCAACTACATGTACTCCTAACTTCAGATCTATCATAATGTTTAATTAGCTTGTTCCTTATTAAACTGATCCGGTTCGAAGGACCAAAACAATGTTTGGTTTAGAAACATATAATATGTCTTT
Source organism: Baronia brevicornis (assembly GCA_031353405.1). Taxonomy (NCBI): domain Eukaryota; kingdom Metazoa; phylum Arthropoda; class Insecta; order Lepidoptera; family Papilionidae; genus Baronia; species Baronia brevicornis. The sequence continues at coordinate 13,300 of JASFAT010000410.1, forward strand.
AGAACATTTTATTAATTTTTTGTATGATGCGAAAATGAACTATTATGTAATGATATTATTTTAACTGTGACATATATCGTGATACTCTTTATGTTTTTCATATACAAAAAGGTTATTATAAACTAAGATATTTTACATTAACTTTCCTCACATAGCTTAAAATGATTCTTTCTTCGCTATATTTTGGCTTGGTTTATCCCTTCATGACGGAATAATAACTGTTATAATTATATTTTTTTATGGGATTGAAGGCAAACGAGCAGGCTAGTCTTGATGGAAAACAATCAACGTCTCCCATGGACATCTGCAGTACATAGGCAGTGCAGAATGTTGCCGGTGTTTAAAGAAAGTGTCATTTTGAGAGGGGGAGGGGATAGGGCCTCCGGAACTCAATCGCTTACCTGACGAAGCGCGGTAGCTAAGCTATCCATCCCTCAGATGCCGGTTATCTGCAGGAGTGTGGTACTTCCCCGGGCTGGCTCATTCATGCTACAAACAAACAATAGCCTATCTTTGACAAAGTATTTGTCTGCAGCGTGGCTCCACTACTCTGTATAAAATTGTTTTTGTAGTTTTTTAATTTTTATTAACAATAATGTTATAAATCGAGAAATATGTAAATAAAAGATAAATTTCAGTACCTAATACATTTGACGAAACACGATGAATAAATGGGTACGTATAAAAAAATTACCTCTTCAGTCAGTCAATATAGTTGTAATACACGATTGCAGTATTTTTTTTTATTACAAAAGGTACAGTTACAGAATACAGATTAAATAAAATATAAGATAACAAACATAGATAACGAACTTAAAAGAATTTAAGGTAAACCTGAAGTCCAGTTACAACTATACACAACAATATCAATGAATATTTAACAATAACAATATGAGGGACTTATGATTTTATTTATATGTATAATTAGGTAGACAAACACAAGATAAATATATAAAACCATATGGGCTGGACACATTTGTCGGAGAACCGACAATCGTTCGAGTAGACGAGTGCTGAAGTGGAGACCGCGACTCGGCAAACGTAGTGTGGGTCCTGCTAGATGGAGCGACGATCTGCGCAAGGCGGCTGGCAGAAACTGGATGCGTGTAGCCGAAGATCGGGCTAGGTGGCTCGCCTTGGGTGAGGCCTATGTCCAGCAGTGGACTGCCGCGGGCTGATATTCATATTGATATTGATATAAAACCATAAAGATAAGTTTTAAAAGATTTTGAAACTAATAATAAAAATATCCGTGTGAGCACATACACAATTATAGCTTCTACACATTCTGCTTATCGGACTATTTTACTATAAAATAGGTCACTTTTAAATTAAGCGGGATAGCTGCCGTTGTGTGCGGTAATGAGGAAGAAGCTGATATTGTGGTGCTTCGCCCCAGTGATGAGAACAATATTCCATATGTGGCTGAACTTGAGTTTCATAAAGTTAAAGTCGATAGGCTGGGGCTGGGAAACTGTCTCGCTGTACGGAGCGCACCCAGCTAAAATAAGTGGTGATAACTATACGATATAGAATCGTTAATAAAAAAAACGTGACACTTTTTATATAGTTTATCAAATCAATAATAAAAATAAGAGATTGCGATTAATTTACCCCTTACATATTCTAGGGTATAAATCCTCGTATATAAAATGAAGATGTCACGACTCTCTAGTCTTGAAATGATTTATTTCTTAGCTTTACTAAAACTTACTTACTATTTACTATTATAATTATTGATACACTAAAACCGTAAGTTAACGGCAATGGATTTAATTTCTAATGTATCAAATCAGTCAATCAATATTCGTTAATAAAAAAAGTGACATGCTTTAATGGTTCACCAAATCAATAATAAAAATAACGGATTACGATTAATTTACCCCTTACATGTTCCAGGGTATAAATCCTCGTATATAAAATGAAGATGTCACGACTCTCTAGTCTTGAAATGATTTATTTCTTAGCTTTACTAAAACTTACTTACTATTTACTATTATAATTATTGATACACTAAAACCGTAAGTTAACGGCAATGGATTTAATTTCTAATGTATCAAATCAGTCAATCAATATTCGTTAATAAAAAAAGTGACATGCTTTAATGGTTCACCAAATCAATAATAAAAATAACGGATTACGATTAATTTACCCCTTACATGTTCCAGGGTATAAATCCTCGTATATAAAATGAAGATGTCACGACTCTCTAGTCTTGAAATGATTTATTTCTTAGCTTTACTAAAACTTACTTACTATTTACTATTATAATTATTGATATAGTAAAACCGTAAGTTAACGGCAATGGATTTAATTTCTAATGTATCAAATCAGTCAATCAATATTCGTTATGCTTATATGGTTCACCAAATCAATAATAAAAATAACGGATTACGATTAATTTACCCCTTACATGTTCCAGGGTATAAATCCTCGTATATAAAATGAAGATGTCACGACTCTCTAGTCTTGACATGATTTATTTCTTAGCTTTGCTAAAACTCACTTACTATTTACTATTATAATTATTGATATTGTAAAACCGTAAGTCAACGGCAAAGGGTTTAATTTCAAATGTATCAACGGCAAAGTTTAGTTTGTATTGTTTAATGACCAGTGGTTCTCTGGAGAGGCGTTGGTGACACGAACAAATTAGGGAACAATGGACAATTTGGCTTGTTTCAGACGCTGCGTGCGTTACAATTAATGTAGTATTTCAGAGTGTACTACGTTATTCAAGGATGAAAATGAAATTGATACACTATTATTACAAAAAAAATGTCAGCACATAAAAGATGGACTTGAGATTGACGACTAATTGGCTCAGTGGCGGGGCTTCCGCCCGCGGAGTCCATGGTCGCGGGTTCGATCCACGCATCGGATTAAATGGATTACAAATATTTATTCCGAGTCTGGTAACCCCGCCAATCCGCATTGGACAAGCGTGGTGGGTCAACGTCCGTTCCTCCAGAAATGGAGCGGCCCGTGCTCAGCAGTGGGACATATATGGGCTGTTAGAAACAAAAAGATATACAAAAAAATCCTTTGAAATATACGAAGGTAAAAACTCATTATTATTGAAAATTTTCTAGAATTATCATAAGTTTTCTACCTATCTTATGTAAGTTATGATCGTCGTCGGGACATGTCGGTGTAATGAAAAGCTAAAGATTATATAAATATTTTAATTTTTTGGATTGAATTTTCCTGTAAAGACTGTAATAATGAATAATTAGTGGAGCTCCAAGACTAATTATTCATTATTACAGTACTTTTTCAATTCCCCCTATTAGTTCACACTCTCCCTAAATATTATTATATACAGGTGTCCCAGAAATAATGGATAATCCTGGAGCGCATAATAGTACGGCTTTGCGGCGCTCTAATAAAAATACACAAAAAAAATATTCCGAGTGGTGCCAAAAATATGAGGATTTTATAAAATAAAAACGTTTTTATTGATCTTACTGTCCATTCATGCACACCACGACCGCAAATTAATGAAATTTGTTGTGTTTTTCGTGTTATCTTTTTCCTCACGGACTATACTAGAAATGCAGTAAAGAGTATGACTATCTATTGTACGTTTTTTGAAAAAAAAAAAACATAAAATAATGAAATTTGATAAAAAATAATTTGGACAATGTATATTTATATATTTTGTTCAAATATTCAATCGTTAATAAAATACTTTTTATTCATCCACTGAAGTTCAAATACATTTTTTTAAACTTGTAGTGAATGACATTTGATGTTAACACAGTTTTTTTTTAATATTAACTCACTAATTAAATTTAATTAATAGTAGGAATTGTTTTTAAAAATGATTTTTTATATTACTTATTCTTTTTAATCACATCTTTTCCCCCGTTAAACAATGCATCTGCATCCAATATATGTTCAAAAGCAGTGATTGTTGCTTATCGGATATATACACACATACACACACACACACGCACACACACGCACATTGACACGCACACACACACACAAATTTTAATATTTCTCCATAGATATTAATTAATATTCAATTAGAAATTATTAGTGGAAGGCTAATGACCTGAGATACAGGCTCACCCCTAGTTCAGGCACTAGCTCGCCATATACGTATGATTTTTTATTATAACTTTGTAACCTATATATGTAATTTTGTGGTGTCAAAATAAATGATGATTATTATTATATTATTATTATTAGGTAGGCTTAGTGGTGGTGATCAGGTGGTAATTAATTTTAACTTATTTTTTTAATTTATAAGCTTATAATGGCGATACATTGAGACGACCGATTGGCTCAGTGGCGGGACCCTCCGCCCGCGGAGTCAATGGTCGCGGGTTCGATTCCCGCATCGGAATAAATATTTATATGGATTTATAAATGTTTATTCCGAGTCTGGTAACCCCCCAATCCGCATTTCCTTTCCTGCTCTTTCCTTTCCTCTCTATCCTTTCCCTTCCTCTCCGCCAATCCACGGTCTGTCGTGCCAATGAATGCGTGGCTAGGGGCGAGCCTAGTCGTAATCGTGCCAATCGTCCCGGGGTCGGGCTCCCCCGGGGACTATGGTGCCTTACCTCAGCATGCAGGGCTCTGCTGTGGCTGACTTCCATCCTCCCTTGCGACTCGTGGGATTCACTAAGACGAATTTAATATACCTAATTTGTCGAAAAATGACGGCGACGTGGTTCGCCACCCGTCACGTCCTGATTCTCACGAGGGCGAAAAGCGACAAATGACGAGCCGTTTCGCTGCGATGAATGGCAGCAGATGGAGCTCTGTGGTCTCTGCCAACCCCTGCGGGGGATAGGCGTGAATATATATATAAAAAAAATGGCGATACAATTACATCTCACAGATGGATACAAATCAACATTTTGTATTGATGCCCCATACGTTCACGTCGAGTAGAAACCAAGGGGTTTTCACATTCACAGTCCCCCTGGTCTTAACTTAAGCCTTGTACCTTAACTTAAGGTTAATTGGTCATGATCCTCACTGCCCTATAGCTCTAGAAGGACCTCGAGATGTGTTCCGATTAGTGATGGACTTATGTCGATGACTAATTGTACTTTGCTTACAATTATCGATACTTACTTATACAAATGATTTTTTTGTTCAATTTTTAGCTTATTTTTTGATATTAATGGTATGTGAACAGTCAGAAGTTTTACTTATCTAAGATCCGCGACAAGCAAACAAAAACGAAAATAATAATGTGCGTTTTTTTTATTGCAAGAAGTGGATTTACTGGGAACTTAAACTAAATCTCACCGAAAAAGACGGCCGTCAACCACTCTCCACACACATTACCACTATTCCGCCTTGCACACGATCATCAGGTATAGTAGACTCTACGGAAGACAACCATTAAGATCTTAGCTAAGTAAATGTAGTAACTGTCTACATAGTAATGGATTTCCGCAAAGTAACGCCTGAATACTGACATGTTATGCTAAACAGATTTGTACCGATCAAGTAAAGTAACATGGGAAACTGAAACAATACCTTAATCTATGTAATTATTACAATTAACGACCAATTGGCTCAGTGGCGTAGTCCCCACCTACGGACTTAATGGTCGCGGGTTCGATCGCTGCGTCGGAATAAATATGTATGTATATGTTTATATGAACCACAGATATTTAGTCCAGTAACTCTGCTAATCCGCACTGAACAAGCGTAATGAACTAATGTCCGTTCCTCTCGGAATTAGGAGATCATAAATACACATAAAATACAATAAAATAAAAACAACTAAATCATGTAATAAATTCGCCGCAAACAAAAGAATAAGTATTTTTTCAAACATATTTATAGATAGACTGACCTCCATCCTCCCTTGCGGCTCGTGGGATTAACTATGACGAATCTTAATATACCTAATTCGTTTAAAAATGATGGCGATGTGGTTCGCCACCTGTCACGTAGTGATTCCCACGAGGGCGAGAAGCGACGGAGAGTTTCGACGGAGACCGTTTCGCAACGATGAATGTGAGATGAAGTATAGATGAGTGTGCAGGAAGCAAGGAAGGTGTGTCGGGATCGCAGCAGATGGAGATCTGTGGTCTCTGCCTAACCCTACAGGGAGACAGGTGTGACTATATGTATGTGTGTATGCAATCAGTTTTATGTTGATCCTGTAAATTTACTTAATTGCACTTGAAATTATGATAAGTAAGCCATAGATGTTATAAATATGCGTTAATAATGTTGTCTTTGAATTTTTCCGTAAAATTATTTTCCGTTTGCATTATTTTACACACAAATCCGCCGAAACCTCTTCTAATACAATTTGTCAACGCATCAATCTTACTTCAAAGGGACATAAACAACATTAAATATCCATTACCAGACACCTACTTCATAAGAATATATTTTTTATTACAGCTCATGCATAGTTGTCAAGATTTTTAGCAATAAATAAAATATACGCACATACATATGTCAGTTTATTTTTCATGTCAGTATGTTATCCTTTTTAATCAATCAATTTTGCGACCATCGAGGGGGGGGGGCGTTCAATAGTCGCGGGATCGATCCCCGCATCGAAATAAATATATGTATGGCCTACAGATATTTATTCCGAGTTTATTAATGGAGTCAGGCGTTACTTTGCGGAAATCCATCACTATATTGCCAGTCAAATGTTTACTTAGCTAAGATCCGCGACAAGCAAAACAATAACAGAAAATTAACAATGTGTGTTTTTCCGTTGGGTTAAGTAGATTTATTTGGAACTTAAACCAAAAACTTACGGAAAATCGGCCATCAACTCTCCACCCACCAACCACTATACACAACGCCAAACATACATTATCACTTTTCCATCTTGTAAACGACACGTGTTTCGCCCCAACACGAGGCATCTTCAGGTATAGTAGACTCTACGGAAGACAACCGAAAGTGAAAAACTTTTTTTACAGTTTAAGTTCCAAATAAATCCACTAAACCCAACGGAAAAACACACATTGTTAATTTTCTGTTATTGTGTTGCTTGTCGCGGATCTTAGCTAAGTAAACTTTTGACTGTTCATATTCCGAGTTTGGTAACTCTGTCAATCCGCGTTGGACAAGCGTGGTGGGTTAACGTCCGTTCCTTCAGAAATGGGGAGGCCCGTGCTTAGCAGTAGGATATAGTAATATATACTATTAATAACATACATATTAATAATCCATGACGATCGATTGGCTCAGTGGCGCGGCTTTCCGTCCGCGGAGTCAATGGTCGCGGGTTCGATCCCCGTGTCGGAATAAATATATATATGGATTTATAAATATTTATTCCGAGTCTGGTATCCCCCCAATCCGCATTTTCTTTCCTGCCCTTTCCTTTCTTCTCTATCCTTTCCCTTCCTCTCCACCAATCCACGGTCTGCCGTGCCAATGGATGCGTGGCTAAGGGCGACCCTAGTCACAAGCGTGCCGACTTGTACCTGGGGGAGCCCGATCCCGGGACGATCGGCACGCTTGCGACTAGGCTCGCCCCTAGCCACGCATCCATTGGATGCGCACGCAGGAAAGGAAATTTTAGATTCTTACGCAACTTCTGAATACGAATCACGTTTTTAAAAACATATAAAATACAATTTGACGTACTTTGATATTGTCTTATTTCTACAAAGTGTACTCGGTTCTAAGTTATCCATTTAAGCAGCATACATTTAACAAAATAAATTCGCACTTTAACCCAAATATTGAGCTGAAACGTTCGTGGAGTCACCGCGAAATTTATTCACGAGGGAAACGGAGAAAATTAAGTTTTCTTTAATATAATTTTCTAAGCTCACAGAGACACGTTTTGCAATTGTTTTATGTACCTGTAGTAACAAGTAATATAAAAACAATTGAACAATTGAATCAAATCCTAACATTAATCAAATTTAATTAATGATTATTAATGCAGTCAGGCGTTACTTTGCGGAAATCCATCACTATGTGGACAGTCAAAAGTTTTACTTAGCTAAGATCCGCGACAAGCAAAACAAAAACAGAACATTAATAATGTGTGTTTTTCCGTTGGGTTAAGTGGATTTATTTGGAACTTAAACCAAAAACTTACCGAAAATCGGCCATCAATTCTCCACCCACCAACCACTATACACAACACCAAACACACATTATCACTTTTCCATCTTGTAAACGACACGTGTTTCGCCCCAACACGAGGCATTTTCAGGTAGGAAGACAACCGAAAAGTAATTTTCTATTATTGTTTTGCTTGTCGCGGATCTTAGCTAAGTAAAACTTTTGACTGTCCATATTAATTAATGATTTAATATTTGAAAAAACTGTAGGTTAACCTCTTCAGGTTAAGGAGGTTAATATCAAGTGTCATCCACTACATGTTTAAAAAATGTATTTGAACTTGAGTGGATGAATAAAAAGTGTTTTATTAACGATTGAAAATTTAAACAAGATAAAATATATATACTTATGTATCCTACATATATAGGGAAAGTGTGAACTATTCTAATAGTAAGAGAAGTAATTGAAAAAGACTGATTAGTTGAAATAGAAGAATTAATAGTATTTTCTGTCGAATGTCTATCGAATCTCTATAATTGTCTCGAATGTCTATAATTTTTTTTTAAAATAAACGGTAAAAAGGTACATAGGCAAAAACTTATTTTTTAGAATATTTGCCTTCCTCATTCATCCCTTTCGCCATAATTGTATTAATATATGTTCGTTTAATATAAATGTTTATGTATACAAATACTTATATGTTTGTTCGTGTGTATGTATATACCTATAGATTTTATTTTGATAAAATATATATAATATAAATATATACGCAAGTAATGCAAAGGAATACAAAATAATGTGAAGATGTAATACAAAATAACCATCAACTATCAAAAAGTGTTCTATTTATACATATATACGAGTACATACAGATGATCACGCCTGTTTCCCGTAGGGGTAAGCAGAGACCACAGATATCCACCTGCTACGATCTCGGCACATTCTCTTTGCTTATATATTCTCTTTAAAGGTACTTATAATTTTTAAAAACTCTATTTATTTTTGATAAAAATACAAAGGATGCAATGAATACATTTTATTATATTATTATTATAGTTACTAGTGTATCCAAAAGCGATTAGCTCTAGTTGTAAAAGTCGTTAGACTTTTATGCTCGTATGTGCTGTCTCGGATCGTTAAGACTCTTTGGACCTATTTAGATTTTTATCTACTTATATCGTTCTACTAAGTGCACGTAATAGCATTTCGCCATAATGCACTCGCAAGGTTCCATTGGAATATCGCCAACCGACTTCTTTCAGCTATTAGTGATCGCAAAAAAAAATCCGCCAATACACGGTCTGCCGTGCCAAAGGATGCGTGGCTAAGGGCGAGCTTAGTCGCAAGCGTGCCGACCGTTCCGGGATCGGGGTCCCTCGGGTACTATGGTACCTCAGCGTCCAGGGCTCTGCTGGGGCCGACCTTTATTCTCCCTTGCGGCTCGTGGCATTCACTAAGACGAATTTAATATACCTAATTTGTTGAAAATGACGGCGACGTGGTTCGCCACCCGTCACGTCCTTAGTCTCGCGAGGGCGAGAAGCGTGAAGTGCGAAAATTAATACGATTAAAAATAAAGTAAAGAAGTGTTAGACTTTTCCTGCCAACTTACAACAGTGACGATGTAATTTTTTTTAAGCCCAAAAGCCCATATAGTGTAGCAGTGGGACTGCTGAGCACGGGCCTCTCCATTTCTGGAGGAACGGACGTTAACCCACCACGCTTGTCCAATGCGGAATGCGGAATGGCTGAGTGGAATGGAGAGGACCAATTAGCCCAGTGGCAGAGGCCCCCGTCCTCGGGTCTATGGTTGCGGGTTCAATACCCGCATCAGAATAAATATATGTATGGCCTATAGATATTTATTCTGGTAGCAACCCCGCCAACCCGTATTGGACAAGCATGGTGGGTTAATATCCGTTCATCCAAAAATGGGGAGGTCCGTGCTGAACAGTGGGACATATATGACTTGCGAAAAAAATGCCATGCAAAAATGTTGTCATATTAATAATTAATAATTGACTCATATTCTGTCACATCTATTATAATGCAAAAATACATCTAATGTATAAAACATGTTTTGTAACAATCAATGGTGCAATGATGCCCTTCACCTTGTGGTATTTATTTCTTTTTTCTGCAGCCTACTGCTAAGCACGGGCCTCGCCATTTCTGACTACCTAACGGAAACTACGCTTATCCAATGCTGATTGGCTGGGTTAACAGACTCGGAATAAGTATTTGTAGGCCGTACACATATATGTATATTTATTCTGATGCGCGATCATTGACTCCGTGGCCGCCCTCTGAGTCAATTGATTATCATAGATTTTGTAGAAGGACTTAATTCTTCCATTAAAAAATAATTCTACTCTTTTTACGTAACTTTAAATTGTTACGTGAATAAATTTTTTTTCTCCTAATAACATTTATAAAAGAATGTATCAGAGTTCCACGGGAAATGACGTAATACATAATACCATTAACTATCGAGCACCATTAGGCGGTACCATTGCAGTGTACAAACGGTTGGTGCACAAAAACGTTTACGAAGCCATTAAGGACGTCACGTCACGAACCCATGCAGCCGAGCGCCGTCTCGGGAACTTCATTACCGCCTGCAACGTGTCGGTGCATAATTCTCACAGTGGAAATGTATTCCTGCCCTATTTTCACAGCGAGAACACAGCAACAGCATTGAGTGCTCCAATAGTTCCCACTAAATGCTGCTAAAGCTTCGTAAACAATTTAGTTAGTGGAATGCACGATATATGTAGGGTATACAAAATTAGAAACAACTGACATTGTATTTTCTTTGATCATTCAAAAACCTTAAGTATTTCATTTACATTTGGTTAGAAAGTCAAATAAAAATTAAAAAAGTTTATTAGATTCTTTTTATAGTTTTTATAAAGTTCAATAGATGGCGCTATTGTTAAAATTACTGGTTTTTGTATCTCGTGTATGGTATTTTCCTCCTGTCACCGCCTGGCTCCCGCGAGGGAAGAGGGCCAGCGACGGATCCAACGTAGGAATAGGTTCTGCCATATCTCGACGACGTGAAGTCGTTAAAGGACGCCCAAAAGCCACTTTGAATAGCGGCACATAGAACCGGGGGGCGGTTGCCGATTGAGTTGCTACACGAGCAGAAGGGTTCATCCCCAAGGCTCAATCCCACACCTCTGCGCGGGGTGTGGACGTCCCCGATTGATTGTATGGTATTTGTATCTCATATAATAATAATATAAGCCTTTATTTTGACGAATAAATAATATACAAAAATAATGTTATACACTGTCAATCTGTTTGTCTAATGATAAAGGTCTCTTCCAACAATTTCCATTCACTCCTATCCCTGGTTCTCATAGCCACAAATTTCTTGCTATTTCTTTTATTTCGTCGTTCCATCTTAAGTATTGTCTTCCGCGTCTTCTTTTCAGATTTCTTGAGTACCAATCGGTGATTGTCCTACTCGTACGCCATTTCAAATCTCGAATAAAGAAACATTCTAAATATCATTCTGTGTACACGTTTTTTCACGATTGAAATCTTTATAAGTTGAACCACGAGAAAATCATTCTTTTAGGACATATTTCTATATATCTGTCCATACATGTTACATGTAACAGCTTCTTTATAAATTTAAATAAAAAAATATATTTTTAAAAATCTATATATACTTATTATTTAATGAAATTTTCAAATATTGAAAAGTTTTTTAATTTAATTTTTGCTATGAATTTATAATTCTCTAATCTAGGACATCGAAATGTTTCTTCAATAAATTAACATAATAGTTACAAAAGTAAGATATTTTTTCTAATTTTGTAATTATAGTGATACACTATATTAGATCGCAACTCATCTGGTGATTGATATGATAATTACATTTATATTATAATATCTTTTTAGCTCGGCTTGGTAGATGACAATGTATATATGTATAGGGTGTTCGGAGTCAAAATACACAGGTCGAATAACCAAACGCAAGAAAAAATTACTAGCCTACTTCATACCGAAAAACGGCCTTGAAAAAAAAACCTGCATCACTTTACAATTATTGTCAGTAACACCAACAAAGCACACACAACAACACAGTACTACAAAGGGGTAGAAGTTTTTAATTAACAAAAAAAAATCACATGAGTTATATCTTTTAATTTAAGAGCAATGGTCTTTATTTATTTTTTCCTTACTACCAGACAGTGTTGGTCATTAATCGATTAATTTGTCAACTATCCTGTTAATTGACTAAAAAAGTAATTGCAATTAAATTAATTACAAGTAAATTAATCGCAATTAAACTTTAAATTGCACCTTGTAATTAAATTAATTTGATTGACGTATGTCAATTGCAACTCACAATTAAAATAATTGCAATTATCTTTTTTAGTTGTTTTATGAAACAATTAAAACTAACAATTTACTTTATGTATCAAAACGAAATTAGTAAAAGATTTACGAAAATTAAGCTGTAAGTCTCAGAAAAATAAAAAAGTGATAAAGGCTGTAAGTATAACTTAATTTTTCTAAATCTTTCTTTCTTTATAAAAAAAAACTGTGTATGTATTTATGTATAAGAATGTTGCATTGATACTATTGTACTATCGGAGTCACACTTATATATTTATATATACCAGCTGTATATTATACAAAAGTACTTTTTTAATTGTTAGTTTTTATGGAAACTCACAAAACAATTGAAATTTAATTAATTGTTAATTGTACTAAATCACAATTAACAATTAATTCATTGTTAATTGTTACTACTACAGTTAACAATTAAATAATTGTTAATTTTAATATTCCTTAATTACATTGATTAATTGTTAGTTGTTGTGGTTACGTTTACCCATTAATCAATTGTTAATCTTTAATTGTTCTTGCAATTAAAATTTGCCCAACACTGCTACCAGTCTATGTCGATATTTTGTCAGGGTGTGGTACTTACCTGGTCTATGACGGTAGACCATGATACTATCTCTATTAAATGCTTAATTATAATAATAGTAATAATTTCTTTATTTGCATTAAATTGAGTTAATAACACAATTATCAATTAACAAATGTCTCCAATTTAGCAAAGACTAAAAGGCATGCAAAAACATTTTCATAACTTTTTTTAAAATTAACTAAAAAAAATCACATGAGTTATATCTTTTAATTTGAGAGCAATGGTCTTTATATTTTTTTTCCTTTTCTCAAAAAAGAAAGCATTCGCTTAAATCGTAGTAATCTAAACGCGCTTAATTCATTAGCTCAGTCTAAATCACCAAATAAATCCCTGGCCCCTCGTTAAGGGTGATTGCCGGACGATTTATTTTCACGCTCACGCTCGTCTGGGGAAGTGGTCCGTCTGTATATTCCCGACATCTGCTTAATTCAAACTAAAACAGTACGATTGTAGGTCTAAATTTTGCTTTTATCCTTTGGTAAATATTTCTTCTTCCTTTGGCCCTACAACCCGGTGTGGGTCTTGTCCTTCTCCACAATTTGTCTCCAGCTATCTCTGTTTAGGGCAACGCGCTTTCAATCCATTTTCGTTTTCGTTGCCTAGGTCGTCGTGTAGAGATCTGACCGTTTTTTCTTTGTGACATTTTTCAATTCGGGTTTTTTTCTCGTGCAGGGTAGTTGGCCCTGCGACGAACCCGCCTCCTTTTCCGGGCTTAGGACCGGCAGTGAGCTAAGAAATCCTAACCCCCAGGCCGAGTTTTAGTAAATATTTATAGTAGGTAATGAGATCGAAAGTCAAATTGAAATGTAAGGTACTGTAGCGTGCCAGCCGTCATGCTACGGCGACACACGGGATCTCTAGGAGGTTATTATCTTTCGATGTAATTAAACTCTTCCAAATGAAATTGATTTATTAATGTATTATTGTACATTTTATATTAATTATATACTTTAATAATATTGTAATATTATATTTTATGTTTTATATTAACGAATATCACTTTTCATTTTACATTTCATATTCAATCGTAATTTCTTATGCCGAAAAGGAGACATGTCTATCAAAAGACGTCAGACGAACTAATCTTATTGTTTTTATAAAACAATTTATTTCTTTTTTATTTCATTGCTCAGATTTTTTATGGGATACGAAGGCAAACGAGCAGGTATGTCAACCGATGGATAGCAATCAACTCCGCCCATATATATCCGCAGTACTAAAGTCATTGAAAGAATTGTGTTCGTTAAAATAGTAGGCTCACCGGACGAAGCGCGTAGCTAGCCCAAATCCCTCCCCCTTGCTCGCACCTTCCCCTACCCTCCCCCTCCCATTATGGAAATGGGAGGGGGAGGGTAGGGGAAGTTTACATAACTTTCCTTAAAGGCCGGTAACGTTTCTGCACTGCCTATGGCATAGCGGATATTTATGTGCGACGTTGGGTGTTTTCTATCAGGTGACACGCTTGCTCGTTTGCCTTCCTATCCCAAAAAAAGGCGTTCGATGAGATTTTGGTTATCGACGATTCGAACAGCCTGTACAGAATGTAATATAAGTATTGGAAATAGTAGTGTATGTTTGACGTTCTTGGTGTTACTGACAATTGTGAAGTGATGGAGGTATATGGATAGTTTACTGGTTATTCGATCTGTGTATAACCTGATTCTTCCTCCGGACACCCTATATATACATTTTCATCTACCAAACCACATATCCATCAAGCCACGACGAAACCATTTCGACTACCGCAAAAAGAATACTCGAAGCTTTCTTATTTCTCAAAGCTCATATTGCTTGCCTTGTTTGCTTTTGTAAAAACTCCTTCAAAGAGATTTCCCTCCAAGGCCTCCTTTTGAGATTTCAATGCAATATTTTCCGCGATATTTTTTGAAACCCTTTAGTTCAAACGGTTTAACGAAGGCATTCGAACTAATTGGCGAGGCTTAACCGCAGGTCGATGGGACTAGTGTATCCTGGCCTCTGAGCTTTTATTTATTCAGTTGTTCTCAAATGATAATAAATTTTCGGATAAATTCAAGCCTATTGGGGGATAGTGAAACTATTGATGAGATTCGGCGGGTACAATATTTTAGTTTCATATGTAAAGTTTACGAATAACAATTCTGCTATAATAGAAATATGTAGTTTCTATTATATATGAAAAGCCAATTGACGACCGATTGGCTCAGTCGCAAGCGTGCCGATCGTTCCGGGATCGAGCTCCCCCGGGTACTATGGTGCGATACCTCAGCATGCAGGGCTCTGCTGGGGCTGACCTCCATCCTCCCTTGCGGCTCGTGGGATTCACTAAGACGAATTTAATATACCTAATTTGTTGAATATGACGGCGACGTGGTTCGCCACCCGTCACGTCTTGATTCTCACGTGGGCGAAAAGCGACTAATGAAGAGCCGTTTCGCTGCGATGAATGGTGGCGGATGGAGCTCTGTGGTCCCTGCCAACCCCTGCGGGGGATAGACGT
This sequence comes from Baronia brevicornis, assembly GCA_031353405.1. Classification (NCBI taxonomy): domain Eukaryota; kingdom Metazoa; phylum Arthropoda; class Insecta; order Lepidoptera; family Papilionidae; genus Baronia; species Baronia brevicornis. The sequence continues at coordinate 28,755 of JASFAT010000410.1, forward strand.
GAATATATATATAAAAAAAGCCAGCTTGGGGGAGGGGCGTATGGGCCTCCGGAACTCAACCGCTTACCGGTCGAAGTGCGGTACCTAAGCTACCACTCAGACGCCAGTTTATTCTGCGGGAGATATATTGATACATTGATTGATTAATATTTTGTGTATGTGTGTGTGCGTATGCGTATAGTGTGTGAGCGTGTGTATGTGTAAGGCAAGAGTGTATATTTAAAAATAATTATTGATAGAATTTTTTTTTAATGTGGCTATAGTGTTATGAAATAAATCTAGGGCTTAAAATGACATTATAGTTATATCACAAGTTTTTTTTTCTGATATAATAGGCCTTCTTCTTTGAATGACATTTAAAATGACCTAGATGGCATAGGAGAGTTTTGAGCATCATTAAAGAGTAGGAGGGAAAAGGGTTTACAATACATCACAAGCCCGATTTTCTAATTGAAGGCAAAGTGGCCGAGAATCAGTCGGGCGGATCTCATTTAGGGCGGATTAAGAATTAATTTGGTGAGGTCTCGGATAGATACGCTATTAATTTCCTCTCGAGAGAATGGGGTGGGCTCAGGTATTCGAGTGAGCGAGCACTTAAATGATTTAAGTAATAAAAATAAAACGGTTTAAATTAAAAATATATTACAAGAATATCTGTTAAGTCCTTAACAGCGCCATCTGCGGGATGATGTCTGCACTGATACGTCCTACAACATGCTAATAGGCAGTCGGGTTCAGTATCGATGTGACTGGGAAGTTTGGATTCCTTTGTGCTAGATGGCGTGCACTGCTTGACTCCAATATATATATTTTAGAAGGCCTATGAGCTCTTGCCTTGTAATCGCCAAAAAAACACACGCACCACTACCCTGAGGTATCAGCTATCTCCAGCGGTGTTTTCGGACCGATACGATATTGGAACAAGCCTACACTTTCCTCAAAGCCTGGCATCGCTTCTACAATACCTATGGCACTGCGGATGTCTATGGGCGGCGTTGATTGCTTTCTATCAGGTGACATGCCTGCTCGTTTGCCTTCCTATCCCATAAAAAAATACACTAAAATTAAACTGCGACTATTGACTCTGAAAACGATGGCTTTGCCACGGAGCGATAAGGTCGGAGGATATATATATATATATATATATATATATATATATATATATATATATATATATATCAATATATTGATATTGATATATATATATATAATATAAATATATATATATATATATATATATATATATATATATATATATATATATATATATATATATATATATATATATATATATATATATATATATATATATATATATTTTTTTTTTTTTTTTTTTTTTTGATTCGAAGATGTTAATGCTGGTAGTCTATTGGCTTTAACAGCTTTATCGACTTCAGGGCCCGTGGGCTGGAAGCACGCGGACAAGTAAAGTATAATTGGGAATCTGCGCAAATCGCAGACTCCATCGGCCTGACGCCGTGTCGGAGGTACATTGGGGTATGTACATGTTTACCTTGGGTTTCATGGTTTCATTTCATATGCGAACCCGCCTTGAACAAGCGTGCTAGATTAATGTTCGTTGTAACTGAAGTCAGGAAGTCCTGTCATCAAACGTTAGACAGTATGTGTGTTAAAAAAAAGAGAAACGTCGTAGGACTCTACCGTATGCTCACGGGCACGTGTAAGTAAAGAGGGGAACGTAGCCTGAATCGAGACGACGTTTCGGTCTTCACTCGGATTTCACTCCCATACCCGACGATAAGATGTTCCACGTCAAAATTATATTTAATACTGTGAAAAACGCTCAGGCTATCAATGAAAGAACCACCTCGAGGAACGGATTAGGTCATTCAAACGAATCGAGTTTAATTTTAATCGATTCACCTGTCTCTAATTACGGGTTGAAACGCAAGAGTTCCGTATTTGATTATCTTTTGTAATTAACGTCAGAATTGGTCGAATTGAATTGGTTAATTGAAAATTAAAGCCGGTAGGTAGGGATTACCTTTTAATAAAGCCGACAAATCTTGATAACCGTGAAATTAAGTTAAAAATTTAAAAATTTCAATTAAGAAAAATTCCATCCCCACCATCTGGATGAGTGGCGAGCTACTACGGAACGACATTGGAACCTTCAAAAAACAAGCCTATATATACCTAAAAGGCCGGCAACGCTTCCACGACTCCTGCGGTGTCGCGGTTGTCCATGGGCGGCGTTGATTGCTTTCCATCAGACGATACGCTTACTCGTTTGCCCTCCTATACCATAAAAAAAGAGTTCTCATTTTTGTTTTATAGATCGTTGTTATGGGATAGGAAGATAAAGGAGCAGGTGTGTCACCCAATGGAAAGAAATCAACGCCGCCAACAGATATCCACAGTGCCATAGGCAGTGCGTAAGGGTTGGGGGCCTTAAAGGATTGTCATTATAGGAGTGGGGAGGGGGTAGGAAGGAGGGGAGGGAAAAGGGAGGAAATAGAGGGAGGGGAAGGGCGGTCCATTCATGCTACAGACAAATACTATTTATTCCATTCTTGACAAAGTATTCGTCTGCAGCGTGGCTCTACCACTTCGAAACCTGGCAACTTCAAAAA
>JASFAT010000535.1:0-38154 GCA_031353405.1 Baronia brevicornis
AGAGTAAGATATTTATAAAAACCAATTACACTTTTAAATTTTGACAAGTATCCCAATGGCGTTAATTATTTTAATCGTGCTATATTTAGTAAAAATAATTTGATAATGATCATTAGTGTTGGAAAGATTGATTATAATCCATACAAACTTTAATTAATTTATCTCATCAATCGATTTTTTATGTGCCTTATTCACTTACATCCACTTTAATTAGAATGTTATATTTTGGGATAGCCACAGCAGTCCAGTGTTGGACATTGACCTCCTATGGAATAAATGAGGGGTGTTGCTGTAACCTTGCGTGGAGGAGTGTCAGGCGTATTTTTTTTAACAGCAGAGCAGGAAAACTAACGTAGATCATCTGGGAGTAAGCGATCACATCCACAACTCAGTTTCAAATGTGTTGCCGGTCTTTTTTGAGCACGTATGCTCTTCTTTTGAATGCCTCCATGTCGTTATTACGTGGGAATACCGCAGATAATAATTCGTTCCACATTTGTACAGCACGCGGCAGTAAACAGGTGGCGGAAGGTCAGCCATCCAGGAGATGGGGATGGAATCTATTTTTTTGGCGTAGCCCGATAGTGAAATTGTGCGAATAAGACGAGATTAAATATTTCTCTAAATAACAACCCGCCCCCCCTCATTGCTGTCCATCAGGCAACATGCTTGCTCGTTTGTCCTCCTATCCCAAAGAAATAAAAGATTTTATTTAATTAGTTTTTCATTAAATCAATTCAAAAAATACAAGAGTACTTGTCTCATTGTTATAAATGACACATTAAATTTATCATATTTAATGTAAAAGAAAGGTAATCAAGCTACACAACATTCCTTTGCGTCCGGAACTCAGCCAATCACCGGACGGAGCGCAGTAGCTAAGCTACCACTCAGACGCAGGTTTTCTGCGGGAGTGTGGTAATTCCCCGGGCGAGCCGGCCCATTCATGCTACAAATATATAATATGCCATTCTTGACAAAGTATTCGTCTACAGCGTAGCGCTACCACTACTAGTATCTCCATCTGCTACGATCTCGGCATACTTTCCTTGATTACTCCTCACTCATCACTCTCCTCATGCAAGCCCGCCGGTTAAGTATACTCTTGATCTGGCCTTTTTTAAAATTTTAAAAACTTCGAAAATTTGTGTAAATTTTTGAACAGTGCAAAAATACGCCACAAGAACCAGACAGCAAACAGAGCAACATGTGAATAATCACTTCAAAAATAAACTATTAATTATATTCTAGCCCAATCATATTGCGATAATGAACGCTATAAATTGTTAATTATGGTTTTGCAGCTTACATTCACAGTCGGATAATCCCCAAGACCTCACCATGGGTCCGCTCTTTCAACTTGTAGTTTTAGTATTATTCAGTGATCTTGCGTCTAGTTATGTTATTGGTAAGTATTCTTAAGTTATTTTAATAAAATGTTTATTTACAAAAAAATTAGTATTTCTTACAAGTATATGTAGGAGAATAAAAAAATTGGTCAACTTATTATTTTTTAAATATTTATAATTTTTACATCTTTTTAAATTACAACGGGTGTGCGGTAGTAAAATTAGGTTACCAACCTTAACAACTATTTTCAAACAAGGAATATTTGACTTTATTTATATCTGATTATAGGTTGAATATTCCTTGTTTGAAAGTAGTTGTTAAGGTTGGAAATCTTATTCTACAACCGGACAAATTTGAATATTTCTGAATTTGAATGTATTTTTTCTTTATCCAGTCCATATATTGTCCGCTAAAGTAAGTCCATATGAGAAAATTTTACAGAAACAACAAAAAATTGATTTTTTATTACGTAGCCTGTATATGTCCCACTGATGAGCACGGGCCTCTCCATTTCTGGAGGAACGGACGTTAACCCATCACGCTTGACTATGCAGATCGGCGGGGTTACCAGACTCGGAATAAATATTTGTAATCCATACATATATTTATTCCAATGCAGAGATCGAACTCGCAACCATTGACTCCGCGGGCGGAGTGCCCCGCCACTGAGCCAATTGGTCGTCAAAAATTGATTGTCTTTCATAATTTGAGAATTTTTTATAATACCATTCTTAATTTAGGTACATAAAGATATATTTTTAAAGGTAAATACAAAGTATACCATTGAAAACGCTTCAAGATTATTTGTAAGATAAACGTGACAAGTGAGAAGTGAGAAAAGAGTGTTGTTTTTTGATAATAAAGCCAACGATATCTACTATTACTGTGCACGGAGACTTCTTTACTTTTACAGGAATAGACATTAACCCATCATGCTCATTCAAAGAGAAGTTATGGAACACCCTGACTCAGTAATATTACCTGTAACCTACATATATGAAGGTGTCAGAAGTAGGTTTTCAATTTTAACTACTTTCAAACAAGGCATCATCATCATCAGCCTACAGCAGACTACTGCTGGACATCAGTGGCGTAGCGAGGGGGGAGGAGCAATTGGGCACATCATGCCCTGCGCTACTCACAAAGGGGCGCCAAATGGTCCACAAAACAAAAAGTTGCTGGATAATTTTTATTTTTATTACAATTGATTTCTGGAAATCTATTTATAATTTAGTGCCAGTGTAATATAATAAATGTTAATTCGTAAATAAAAAGGAAATCTATTAGTTCTACTGGAATGGCTGAATCGACCTGTGTTTCTCAGCACTTCCTTATGGCATCTACGCTGTGTGGCTACATAAATTATCTCCTTTCTTGATTTGTCTGATAAAATAATATGTTATAATAAATATTTGGGGTGTACAAAGTACAAACATTCTTTCTATCAGAACACTATTTTTATTTCTTAAACGCAATGTAGCTTACGCTTGTTATTTTAAAACGAATTATTTATATTTATTTATTAATTTGTTAGTATATCATATTATATGGTTTTCGAATAGCGGGGGGGGGGGGCTTAAGAGGTAATGTGCCCCGGGCGCGAATTAAGCTCGTTACGCCACTGCGAGACATATGCCTCCCCGAAAATGCGCCACCTGGCCTGATTTTCCGCTTCACGTACCCAATTAAACAAAGAATATTCAACCATATTAATATTTGGTTATAAGTCGAATAATCCTTGCTTATAAGTAGGCTGATTCGAAGATGTTAATGCTGGTAGCCTGTTGGCTTTTACAGCTTTATCGAACACAGGGCCCTTGCAACTAGTAACAATTAATAATGTAGTTATGGTTCGTCTATACAATCCCCCAGTATATTAATCTACATCGCATTTAAACTTAATGTTTTACACACTGTAAAATCAATCACCCTAAATTTTAATCTACACTTGCATTAAAATAAACGTACCAACTATTTCCAACAGAAGGTGATGAGCCGGGAGAAAGTCTGATATGGCCGACGGAATACTATTTGAAAGCGGAGATGCTGGATTTGAAGTCGGGAGTTGTTCAACCCATGGACGTGTGGTAAAAACTCACTGATTACTTTTTTTTTTTTATATATTCACGCCTAGCCCCGCAGGGGTTGGCAGAGACCACAAAACTCCATCCGCTGCCATTCATCGCAGCGAAACGGCTCGTCATTGGTCGCTTTTCGCCCTCGTGAGAATCAGGACGTGACGGGTGGCGAACCACGTCGCCGTCATTTTCAACAAATTAGGTATATTAAATTCGTCTTTAGTGAATCCCACGAGCCGCAAGGGAGGATGGAGGTGAGCCCCAGCAGAGCCCTGCATGTTGAGGTAAGGCACCATAGTCCCCGGGGGAGCCCGACCCCGAGACGATCGGCACGCTTACGACTAGGCTCGCCCCTAGCCACGCATCCATTGGCACGGCAGACCGTGGATTGGCGGAGAGGAAGGGAAAGGAGAAGAAAGGAAGGGGCAGGAAAGGAAAATGTGGATTGGGGGGGTTACCAGACTCGGAATAAACATTTAAAAATCCATATAAATATTTATTCCGATGCGGGAATCGAACCCGCGACCATTGACTCCGCGGGCGGAGGGCCCCGCCACTGAGCCAATCGGTCGTCTTGACTGATTACTTATTACTTATGCATATCAAAAAGTTTCTAACGAATCTATCCATCTAAAAAATCCTTTTTAGATAGATAGATATATTCTTTATTGTTCACCAAAAACAAAATTATACAATTATTGATAGTAATGTTTATATGCAAATGGCGAACTGATCGCTAATAGCGATTTCTTTCAGACAACCTTAGGATGAACAGTGTTAAAAAGATAATTTGATGTAGGTTAGTGATACATTATGGTTATGATAATAGAAAAGAAAGAAAAAAATATTAATAAACAAATATATAATATACTATATATATATATATATATATATATATATATATATATATATATATATATATATATATATATATATATATATATATATATATATATATGTATATATATATATGGAACAATAATTTTGTGTGTATAATATATACACAAAATTATTGTTCCATACAATTACAAAACGTATGGACAATGTATGTCACGTAGAACCGTGGTTATGAACCGCATGCTACTGCGGTTTTAAAGAGGTTCTTTAAAAATAAAGGAATCAATAACCTCTTTCTTTCTTCATTCTTCTTTAGTTTTGTAATATGTTCGAGCTTTTGATTTCAAAGTTGATGCACCTATATTTTTTTTATTTATTTATTTATGGACAAGAATTACAATAATTACATTTATCTCATTAATTCTTACAACATATTAAAATATAACCCCTATTAGACGAACACAATATTAATAGATAGTGAGGTATTATTTTCTTGGATAATTTAAAAAAATAATAAGTAGTAAAATAAAGATTGTTTTTTAACTTGATCTTTATCTATTTATTGCTTTTTATACGAGAAAAAGAACATTTTACATAATTTGTTAACATAGGTCTGTGCCTATCGTCTATATAGTGGCTTTCGCCTAGTAATTTATTTAAATATAAAGATTATTTATTTATTTATTAGGCACAAAAACCAGTTATAGTCTTAAAGAATACTATCCTACTAATCCTATCCTATCCTATTCTATGCTTTTCCTATTAATATTATAAATGCGAAAGTTTGTGAGTATGTATGTATGTTACACTTTCATGAAAAAACTACTGGACGGCTATAAATGAAACTTTACAGTAATATAGGCTATAATATAATATAATATCGGAATAACATATAGGCTACAATTTGTAATAATTTTATGTAATTTTACGATACATGTCAATTAAGTAATATAACGTTTATATAACGATACACGTCAATTAAGTCGGAAAAAAATCTGGCCTATGACAACTATCTTGGCGTACGCTGCCTAAACCATTGGAGTTACACAAAGATAATGTACCGTAGGATTGTTTATCTTGAATAGTACTGAATAAAAGTCCACAACATCTAATATCTAGCTTTTATGTGGAAGCCACTATGACTAAAATAGTAAAAAAGTTAAGTAAATATATATATATATATATATATATATATATATATATATATATATATATATATATATATATATATATATATATATATATATTTATTTATTTAAAATGATCTGTCACGAAACTTAATGTGGCAGACCAAATTCCACGGGAGCGAAGCCGCGGGCAAAGGCTAATATAATATAAAGTTAACAACGCCCGGACAATAACTCTTTAATTTTGCGCACAGTATGGCTACATTTTAACAATAGGGTTATTATAAAAAAAAAACAAGGCTAACAATAATTTTGTGATCTATCGGCTGCAAAAGATATCACGGAGCGATCGCTTTAATGATGTATTTTGATATTGAAAATATCAAACATTTCTATAAAGTGGTCAATAGATATATTATATTATTGTATAGACGACATCGAAACAAGATGAAAATCGCATTTATATTATGTATTTCAGGTACAGCGCGGAGCTAAACAAATCTCGCATGGACTTCTACGACGGCATGGTAAAACGATTCTACGCCTGGGATCCTGAGAACGATGACGAGGAAATGTATATGGTAAGTGAAAGATTAAATCTCCTTCATCTATAAATGCACTATGAACAAATCCCACACGTGAAGTATATCTTCTAAACACAGCCCCTAGTTCCTGGTAATCTTATTAGTAGTAAAGGTACCATGTTAACATGGTGAAGGTAGTGCAAAGAACTCCCAGAAAATTGGCGACATGTCTACAATATGCAAACTTTGTCACAAGCTACATAGCACTGTAGTAAAAAAAGGTGTCGTAGTAAAAAAATAATTTCTGTATACAGAGAGGATGGATGAAGATGACTGAGAGAAGATCAAGGAACATACCTTGACCAAATTGCTGAAGTTTTAAGGAAAAGCCAGGTCAAGAGTACCCTTAACCGGCGGGCTTGAGTGTAGATCGTAGCAGATGGAGATGTGTGGTCTCTGCCTACACCTACGGGAAACAAGCATGATAATATATATATTGTGTATTTAATTCTTGAACATCACAAATTACATGCAATAGTCTAATGCTGGACATAGGCCGTCCCCAAAGCGCGCCATCACTAGCGGTAGAGCCACGTTACAGACGAATACTTTCTCAAGAATGGCATAATATTTGTCTGTAGCAAGAATGAGCCGACTCGCCCAAGGAAGTACCACAGTCCCGTACAAATCCGGCGTCTGAGTTGTAGCTTAGGTACCGCGCTTCGTCCAGTGAGCGGTTTCCTTTCTAAAATTTATTTTAAATCGATGTAATGATAATATCAATGTATTTTTTATGTATCGATATAAAATCAATGACACAATGCGATATATTACGTAGAGAAAAAACATCGATTTTTTGTTTAATATCCATCACTACGAGTACTTTGCACAACGACGAACATTGTGAATACGTTAAATCAGCCCTTTTACGCAATTAGACTTTATCTGAGTAGCGTAATTTTTCATTTCCTTCTCTGCCCACACGCCACTAGGGATTGCAGTCCCGCAGCTCATTCAATCCCTTGGAATTGATATGCGGGATTACTCAATCCCGCGTTATATCAGGCGGGATCCCGCATCTTTGAAATTATGTTACAAAATCAAATTGGAATAACAAATTTTTGTGTAAAAATCAACTTTTATTAAACATTTCTCACATTAAGCAACAGAAAATATTTCTTTTCTATTAATTAAGTATAAGTAATTAGTTATTTGTTTTCTTAGATTTATCTTTAAATGTTTGGCATAGTTTAAAAGTTTTGTTTAATTTTAAACTCCTAACAACAGTTTTATATTTTTAATTTAGTCTTATTCATATTATGGCTAATTAAGTAAATCACAACTTTCTCTTAGATAGAGCTACTCGCGATTTACGCGAAAGTTTAATGTGCGGGATACGCGCTTTGAAGGTGCGGGATTCCAGCACATTAATAAAAGTGGCGGGATCGCGCGGGAATGCGTGATCCCGTTTTGCGGGATTGTAATCCCTACTCGCCACCCCCTTCACGAATAAACATGTTAAAAACTATTAAATATATATATTCTTCTCCTAGATCCACCCAATCACCAATGACGAAGTAACTAATGAAATTCTGTGCCACAGAGCGGATACTGAAGATGCCACGAAAGACTTCTTGCCCAAAGTGGAAAAGTTTGAGTATATAGGTAAGGCGAACTAGCTTCTTCTCAATTCGAAAACGGTTCCATTGATGTATTCAATGAGAAGCGGTGAATACAATTTATTTTTTCTTTACGAGTTAAGAAAAGGGCAAACGAGCAGGCGTAACCCTAATTACAGACGTACACAATATTAACACATAATGAGGCGTTATTTTTTTATATAATTTTTTAAAAACACATTTTAAAAATGTTAATGAATACAAAGTAATAAAACAAACGTTGTTTATTTTCTTATAAGAAGGCAAACAAGCAGGCGTGTCACCTGGTGGAAAGCAATCAACGCCACCCTTCAATAGCTCCGTAGTGCCACAGGCATTGCAGAAGCATTGCCAGCCTTTGAGAGATGTGAAGGCTGGATTTTTTAACGTAACGACATCATATTGGTTAGGAAACGCCGCTAGAAGTAGCAGGTTCCATGGATAAGGGGTGTGTGGAAAGAAGTTTTTGGAAAAACACATCGTACTAGATAGCTATTCTTCTAGATGTTAGGGATAAAGAACATAATATTATATATGGTTTATTTCACTGCTACAGTACAAAGTAATAAAATTATATAAAAACACTATAATATCGACTTAAACTATAATTAACTGCTGTAGTGAAATAGGAAATAGCTCAGCATGAAGCTATAATAACTTTTGTTTACTGAAAAAGTCCATAGAAGGTTTTGGTAGAGAAGCCACCATTTTATCAAGACGTAACGTGATAAGCTTAGTTATAAGTAGTAGTATTTTACTTGAAACTGGCATAATAGTTATAACTAATTGCCATCAAAGAAAAGAAGAATAATCCGTCAGAGAACCAAAGTTACCATAGTCTCTCTAATTAGCAAACTAAAGTGGCAATGGACTGATCATGTGTATCGGGGATCCGACAATCGCTGGAGCGGACGAGTGCTGGAGTGGAGACCGCGTCTTGGTAAATGTAGTGGGAGACATCCCCCGGCAAAATTGTGCGACGATATGCGCAAGGCGACTGGCAGAAACTGGATACATGAAGCCGAAGATGGAGCTAGGTGGCGATTCTTGGCGGAGACCTATGTCCAGCAGTGCACTGCTGCAGGCTGTTGATGATGATGATTAAATAAATGTATCACTACAGTACCGTGAGGTAGGTAACATCTGTCTCTCTAAATGGTACCAAATAACGGTCACGATCGCTCTGCCAATCGGCGTGATGATTAAGAAAAATTTGCCAGTGCCCACAGTAATTCAGATCCCGATGGTTTTTCAGGTGACCAGATTTATGATGGACGAACGGTTCAAGTGTGGAAATCAGTGAGACACGATGATGAAGAAATAAATAAGATCGAGCAACTATTGTTCGTGTATCGGAGTGATGAGAATGTCGACATACCTGTCAAGTAAGAAGTAGAGAGTTCATTATTTCTCTCTCATTCTTCATTCCAACTTTTTTAGTTATTTTTAATGACACAAACAGTACAGTGAGTAGGTATTGGTTTAAGGTATCAGAAAGCGGTGGTTTAATTCCTTTTTAAAAATAAATATTTGTAACCCTTCAGTTAGATATTTTGAGTGTTAATAATTTTAATCAATCAATTAACATCCCGCGGCAGTCCACTGTCGGGCGTAGCGTCATCTAGCCCGATCTTTGACTTTACGCATCCAATTTCTACCAACCACCCCGCGTAGAGCGTCGCACCATCTATATATCTATAGCTATGATAGTGGTAGAACCACGCTGCAATGCAAACGAGCAGGCGTGTCATCTGATGGAAAGCAATCAATGCCGCCCATAGACTTCCGCAACGACATAAGCAGTGCGGTAGCGTTGCCGACCTTTAAGGAAAGTGTCATTAATGGAGTGGGAGGGCGGAGAGTGTTGGGCCTCCGGTACTCAGCCCCTCACCGAATGAAACGCAGTAGCTAAGCTACCTCTCAGATAACGGTTTTCTGCGGGAGTGTGGTACTTCCTCGGATGAGCCGGCTCATTCGTGCTACAGGTAAATATTATACCATTCTTGATAAAGTATTCCTCTGCAGCGTGGCTCTCCCACTATCTAAGTTCAAACTCATTCTTCATACCCCAAAATACTTTAATACCGTTCCATTTCAGATTTGAAAACAAGAAGTTCAGTATTTGGAACGAAGCTCTCACCAAGCACACCATCCTCAACTATTACCAATTTAAGACCTCAGTTGATCCTGAAGATTTGGACGTAACGAAAAGTAAGTAAATGTCATAAAAAGCCTGCCACTGTCCAATACGAGATTTACGCTGTTACTTGAAGGAGGTTTTTAAATTGACAGACAATAGGCAATTTCAAAAACTATGGTTCTCAAATCCTGTGGTTTCGAAAACGCATCGAAATAAATGACGAAAGTGGGGATGGAATTTTTCTTCGCAGTGAGTTGTGTGGTGGTGGAAATCGATTAATAATTATTCCAAACAATGTTAATTGCCCATTGTCAATTTCAAAACTTATGGGTTGCTAAAACTATGGCGTGTCACCTGATCGAAAGCAACCAATTCCCGCCCATAGACTTCCGCAGCGCCACAGAAAGTGCAGGAGCGTTGCCGGCCTTCAAGGAAAGTGTCGTTAAGAGGGGGGGGAGGGAGAATGATGGGAGGGGGTTGAGCAAAACCTGTGGGTAAGGGATAACAGTCCCCTAACCCAAAGCGGCTTTTTTAATCACATCAAAATAAATGTGTTTAGGAAAAATGCAATGTACTATATCGCCGCTCATCCAGGTGGTGGGGATGAAAGTTTTCTCGGCGATGAGTTGTGTGGTAGTGGAGTTCAGGGAAGAATTATTCCAAACAATTTCTCGAAGCACTCCCATGCTAAACGCAATAAAAATGCTGAGGGATGCCATCTAAATTTGGAGGAAATGGGTGGGAGAGAATTTCTGTCCCGTTTGACACGAGCAAGAAACCATGGCTTGATTGATGATAATGATGAAAATGTTATGCTTATAATTATAAAATGGTATTGTTTCCTGCAGGGGAAGAATGCAGTGACGTGGGCAAGGTAGGAAGGAATCTAAGAGTGGATTTGGAAATCTTACATCCACATATACCTGGTGACGTCGATATCGCTTTTCACAGGTTAGAGAATATCTTATAAATTTTAATATGTGAGAATTTCTAAAACGTTACTTTTAGGAAGATCACACACATTCACACTCTAAGTCACAGTCAAACAGTCATAGCCACAGTTACAATCACACTCACAGTCACAGTCACAATGACGGTCACCATTACTGTCAGAGTCATACTCACAGTCATTGTCACAGTAACAGTTACAGTCACAATCACGGTCACCATCACAGTCACAGTCATACTCACAGTCACATTCACGGTCACATTCACAGTCACAGTCACCATCACAGTCACATTCACAGTCACAGTCACAATCACAGTCACAGTCATACTCACAGTCACTGTCACAGTAACAATCACAGTTACCATCACAGTCACATTCACAATCATAGTCACAGTCATACTCACAATCACATTCACAATCACAGTCACAGTCATGCTCACAATCACAATCACAATCACAATCACAATCACAATCACAATCACAATCACAATCACAATCACAGCCACAGCCACAGCCACAGCCACAGCCACAGCCACAGCCACAGCCACAGCCACAGCCACAGCCACAGCCACAGCCACAGCCACAGCCACAGCCACAGCCACAGCCACAGCCACAGCCACAGCCACAGCCACAGCCACAGCCACAGCCACAGCCACAGCCACAGCCACAGCCACAGCCACAGCCACAGCCACAGCCACAGCCACAGCCACAGCCACAGCCACAGCCACAGCCACAGCCACAGCCACAGCCACAGCCACAGCCACAGCCACAGCCACAGCCACAGCCACAGCCACAGCCACAGCCACAGCCACAGCCACAGCCACAGCCACAGCCACAGCCACAGCCACAGCCACAGCCACAGCCACAGCCACAGCCACAGCCACAGCCACAGCCACAGCCACAGCCACAGCCACAGCCACAGCCACAGCCACAGCCACAGCCACAGCCACAGCCACAGCCACAGCCACAGCCACAGCCACAGCCACAGCCACAGCCACAGCCACAGCCACAGCCACAGCCACAGCCACAGCCACAGCCACAGCCACAGCCACAGCCACAGCCACAGCCACAGCCACAGCCACAGCCACAGCCACAGTCTCAGTCTCAGTCGCAGTCGCAGTCGCAGTCGCAGTCGCAGTCGCAGTCGCAGTCGCAGTCGCAGTCGCAGTCGCAGTCACAGTCACAGTCACAGTCACCATCACAGTCATATTCACGCTCACGCTCACAGTTACAATTACAGTCCAACTAAAGTCACACTTACAGTCACTGTCCCAGACATACTCACAATCACACTCATAGTCAGCCTAAATCACAGTCGCAGTCACAGTCATACTCACAGTCATTGTTACACTCACAGCCCTTGTTACACTCACAGTCACAGTTACCGTCACTCTCACAGTCATAGTCAGCCACATTCAAAGTCACAGTCAGAGCCACCCACAGTCAAAGTCACACTCACGAGTCACACAAATAGCAAAATCATAGTGAAGTTCCATCACTAATGCACCTTACATCGTAAATGTTCTATTTAATATTGTAACGAGTGAAAACATCATCATAGAACTAATTTACTTTCCAGCTACAAGAAACATTACAACAAGAATATCCCGAAACATGAACACGAGATGAGAAAAGCTATATTTGAAGATAATTGGAGGTATTACATATTTACTTTGCTAAATAATAATAATATATTTATTTAACAGACAACTCGTATACACTTGTTAGTTACAAATCACTTAAAAACTACGTTAACTAATTCGAAACTACGTTAACTAATTATAAACTACGTTAACTAATTCTAAACTACGTTAATGAATTCTAAACTACTTTAACTAATTCTAAAATACGTTAACTAATTTTAAACTACGTTAACTAATTCTAACTACGTTAACTAGTTCTAAACTACGTTAATTAATTCTAAACTACGTTAACTAATTCTAAACTACGTTAACTAATTCTAAACTATGTTAACTAATTCTAAACTACGTTAACTAATTCCAAAATACGTTTACTACGTTAACTAATTCTAAACTGCGGTAACTAATTCTAAACTGCGGTAACTAATTCTAAACTACGGTAACTAATTCTAAACTACGTTAACTAACTCTAAACTACGTTAAATAACTCTAAACTACGTTAACTAACTCTTAACTACGTTAACTAACTCTAAACTACGTTAACCAACTCTAAACTACGTTGACTAACTCTAAAATACGTTAACTAACTCTAAACTATGTTAACTAACTCTAAACTACGTTAACGAATTCTAAAGTACGTTAACTAATTCTAATTCTACGTAAACTAATTCTACAAGTACAACTAAAAATACCACACTAACACTTGTGGAAGTGCTGTAGAGTGAGAGAATCCATCTTACATATCAACGTCCTCAGGATGTCATTGGAGCCAGATCGTAGTCTTGGTAATAAAGATGCAGACTTATTCCTTATAACAGCACGAAAGCCATTCGTTCTGATATTCGCAAACATTTTGGATGCCAAGCAAAACCGCGGCAGCCCCAATAGCATCCTGCAACCGTTATTGTACTGCAGTCTTAGGGCATCTAGAACCTTTTGCAGATAGTTATTCCATAAAATGTAATTCAGGTATGTCAATAGTTGATTACTTTGTTAATTTACGCAAAACAAATGAAAAATTTCTTGTATGATAAAGCCACACTAAAAAAAGCGGAGACATTGCTGCTTATATTTGAAACTAGCTGCCCATCCTGGCTTTGCACGGGTGGTGTACCTGATAAAAAATATGAGACATAATCTTACGTCCTTATCACGATAAACCTAGTCGGAAAACACACAAAAACTCAGATGAAAACACAGCACGAAGCACAGAAACAAAATTTTGCTTTTGTAATTAAAAAAAAAGGTAATTAAAAATTGAATATAAATGAATGTCAATCTATCAATACTGACATTTATTCCGTCATCATAGCTTATTTTATTAATGTAATGGCGCTTTTTATTAGTTATAGTGTGATTTAAAATGACGGAAAGAGAATAATTGTTTTTTACGTCTTTCCGTATAATATTGAATTTTTTTTATGTGATAGGAAGGCAAACGAGCAGGCGTATCACCTGATAAAAGCAATCAACGCTGCCCATAGACATCTGCAGTTTCAAAATGAGAGGGGGACGAGGAGGTTGGACCTCCAGAACTCAACCGCTCACCGAACGAAGCGCGGTAACTAAGCTATCACTCAGATGCCGGTTTTCAGCGGAAGTGTGGTACTACCTCAGGCGAGCCGGCCCATTAATGCTACAGATAAATATAACGCCATCCTTGACAAAGTATTCGTCTGCAGCGTGGCTCTATCACTAATAGATTACCCTATATACAAACCTTGTCCCGATAATAACAAACACAACATAAAAAGAATTATCTAATTTGGTGCAGTCGTCCTGAAGTTATGTGCGTACATAAATACATTTCGGCGAATCATTTTTAATTATTATTTAATTAAAAATAATAATTAATAGATTAATAATTCTAGTCGAAAATTTCAAATTTCAGGCGAGTAGTAAACCACAACAGAAAGAATCAAGGTTACAAGCTAGCTATCAACAAATTCGCCGACCGATCTGACGAGGAGTTGAGCTACCTGACAGCGACTAGATCTTCCGGCGCGCATACAACAGGCTCCATCCCCTTCCCACATTCAAAAGACGAACTGAAGACCATGGAAGAGAATCTTCCCGAAAGTTATGACATGAGAATCGATGGAGTAATTTCACCAGTTAAAAGTATGTTTTGATTTTAATTATTATTTGTATATTTCTTAAAATAAAACTATTTATTTTTATGGGATGCCAAACGAGCAGGCGTGTCACCTGGTGGAAAGCAATCAACGCCGCCCATAGACTTCCGCAGCGCCATAGACAGTGTAGAAGCGTTGTTGACCTTTAAGGAAAGGGTCATTATGGGAGTGGGAATGGGAGGGAGAGGGCAGAGGGAGGGGGGAGAGTGTTGGACCTCCGGAACTCGGCCGCTCACCATATGAAGCGCGGTAACTAAGCTACCACTCAGACGCCAGTTTTCTGCGGGAGTGTGGTACTTCCCCGGGCGAGCCGGTCCATTCATGCTACAGACATATAATATGCCATTCTTTTTTGTATCTCAACTTAAAACTATTTAAACTTAATCCATAAGGCCAATCTAAAAGATCAAGACTTATTAGAAATTTTACATTGATCACCATATAAAGAATAAAAAAGTTTGATAACATTATCATATTCTAATCTGAAATCACAAATGGAACTATTCCGAATTCTTAGCCTTCCACTGCCGCTAATCTAGCCTAAGGAAAAGTGTTATCACCACCATTTTCTTATTTATGGGATAGGAAGGCAAACGAGCAAGCGTGCCGCCTGATGGAAAGCAATCAACGCCGCCCATAGACAACCGTGACACAGCAGGAGTCGCGGAAGCGTTGCCGGCCTTTTAGGTATGTGTAGGCTTGTTTTATAAATCATCGCCACTCAACCATCTGGTTGATGGACGTAAAAAACGCTGGGTTTTTCCCGCAACCTCATTCCAAGCACCGTCACTCTATGGAACCAGCTACTATCAGCGGTATTTCGAGACCAATACAACATTGGAACCTTCGAAAACAATCCTACTTGTATCTCAAAAGCCGACAACGCGTTTGTGATGTCTATGGTGTTGCAGATGTCTATGGGCGGCGTTAATTGCTTTCCATCAGACATCTTTTCATTATCATCGGTCATTTCATCATCATCAATCATTTTACCATTATCCGTCATTTCATCACCTTTGCTCGTTTCCCAACGTATCTTATAGAAAACAAAGAGACACACATAAATTCGTTTATTTTTCTATTTCACACCATAGATCAAGGTAGGTGTGGTTCGTGTTGGGCCTTCTCCACGACAGCTGCAGTGGAAGGAGCCTTGGCAAGGAAGAACGGTGGCAAGGACATGGATTTGAGCGAGCAGTCTCTAGTCGACTGTGCATGGGCGTATGTTATATAATCCTTCTTTCTTTTTTTATTTAATTTTATTTGTTCAATTTTATAGTATTTCATTATTACATAAGTAACCCTATTGTCAAAATGTAGCCATGCTGTGCGCAAATTTAAAGAGTTATAGTCCGGGAGTTGTTAAGTTTATATTATATTGTATTCTTTGAGACTAACTTGTTTTTGTCCCTAATCCTACTAATATTATAAATGCGAAAGTTTGTGAGTATGGATGTATGTTTGTTACTCTTTGACGAAAAAACTACTGGACGGATTTGGATGAAACTATACAATAATATAGGTTATACATCGGAATAACGTATAGGCTACAATTTGTAATGATTGTATGTAATTTTTGTGGTCGTAATATAACGATACATGTCAATTATTAAGTCGGACAAAAATTTGAGCTCTGAGAGCTATGTTGGCGTACGCTGCCTAAACCAATGGAGTTACACAAAGATGATGTACCGTAGGATTGTTGGTCTTGAATATTTCTAAATAAAATTCCGCAACAGCATATGTTGTGAACCATAAATTAAGTAAAAAAAATATATATTTATTTAAAATGATCTGTCACGAAACTTAATGTGGCAGACCAAATTCCACGCGAGCGAAACCGCGGGCAAAAGTTAGTAAATAAATAAATCTAGAAATTATATCGGTGATTATCCGGTGGCAGAATTAAGTCTTCAAACATAAATAATAAAAAAACTATAGAGGATATAAATAAAATTCAATTTTTAAGCAGAAGAGAAGTGCGGGTTTTGTTTTTTTAAATTATTTCGTCTATATGTTGTTCGCGACGTCGGGCACTTCTTGTGGGAACCACGGATCCGCGCTTTGAAGGTGCAGGATCCAGAAGATTAATAAAATCAGCGGGATCCCGCGGCAATGAGAGAAAGTGGTACTTTCCCGGGCGAGCCAACCCATTCACACTACAGACAAATAATATGCCATTCTTGACAATGTATTCGTCTGCAGCGCGGCTCCACCACTCTGTAACAGAATTTATTATTAAGCTACAAGTCAAGTCAATCAGACCAAATCATTTGTCAATTTATAATAGCAAAGCAAATTTTAATTTGAACGTTTTTTGAGAGAGTTCCGTTTGTAGTTAATTTGCCGTATCGACATAAATCATAAATATTAAAGTATTTTTTTTGGCGTTTACATATTGATTTTATTCCTATTTGGGCACTCCGCTTGTCTTGAAAGCTTGTCTGGTCACGTTTGTCGGAGATCGGAAAACCGCTGGACGCGGTCTCCATTCCAGCACTCGTCTATTTTGTCAGCGTTAAACGCATAAGAAAATGATTAATTATGTGTTTTTTTTTTTCAACAGGGACAATTTAGGATGTGACGGTGGTCTGATAGACGGTGCGTTTAAACACATCGCCAAGCATGGAATACCCTCGCAAAGGGAGTACGGACCCTACCTGCAACAGGTAACGTTCGCTTACAAATGGACAAGCTTTTTTATAAGAAGGTTATTACTATCACTTTCGTCTATGTATCTATCACAGACGATCCAAGCAATGTCTTCGAGCGACACACCCTGCCGCAAACCTGACGTAAGATTATCGATAAAGCTGAGGAGTACTGCAAACGGCATTATGGGAGTGGGAGTGGGAGTGGGAGGGTGTTAGGCCTCCGGAACTCAGACCGCTCACCGTACGAAGCGCGGTAGCTAAACTCAGACGCCGGTTTTCTGCGGGAGTGTGGTACTTCCCCGGGCGAGCCGGCCCATTCGTGCTACAGACAAATAATATGCCATTCTGACGACGTATACTTTATTCGTCTGCAGCATGGCTTTACCACTAGTACAAATGCCGGTAAAGCTATTCGTAAATCTATGGACAGCGTTGATTGCTTTCCATCAGACGATATACATACTCGTTAACCTTTTTATCCCATGAGAAAATATTGAATTTACACACATCCTCTAATTTACTGTTTATAACGATTTAAAGAAAATTCTTGCCACATACATTATGACTGGGATGTAAAATGCTTTTTGATGCAACATTCATACCACGTTGGTTCTTGCTGAAAATCAGCGCCAGGTGCTCCAATAGCACGCCTGGCATATGCTGAGCAAAAACCATTTTATGACACTTGTTAGATTAAAATTATTCTCTTTTTGTTATGTGTATTTATTTGTATATTATAATATTATTAAGGATTTAATTTTAGTTATTGTAAAAAGAAAGATGTCATAAATAAAGTTTTTTCTATTTTCTATTCTATTTCTATTTTGATACCAATTCTCCTCAGGATGGTTACTGCAACTTAGAGAACATAACAGAGGTCTACACCATTGAAAGCTTCGCTAAAGTGCCTTCCCTCAGTGAGACCGCTTTTAAGGTGACGCTGTTCAAATACGGGCCTATCACCGTCGCTGTCCACGCCGGGAAGAACATGATGCTGTACTCGAGCGGTGTGTTCTATGATATCGAATGGTATGTTCAGTTCTCAAGTTCATGTCTCAAGTTTTCTCAATACCAACCCCCCACAACATCTCCAGTTTATGCCATGTGCAGATCGTCCATCTGACCGGGGAACGTCCATAATACATTTGCCAAGAAAGGGTCCCAAGTCTTCACTATAACGGTTGTCAATTCCCCTACTAACATTGATTCTCCCTTCCATCAGACGTGTCATCTGATACTTTGAGGAAATTCATTACTATGTGGACAGTTAGAACTTTTACTTAGCTAAGATCCGCGACAAGCAAAAAACAATAGAAAATTAATCATGTGTTTTTTTTGCTGCATGAAGTGGATTTGCAGGGAATTTAAACTAAATCTTACCCTATTCTAAGACTTAACGGTTGTCTTCGGTAGAGTCTACTATACCTGAAGATGTCTCGTGTTGAGGCGAAACACGTCTCGTTTGCAAGGTGGAAAAGTGGTAGTGTGTGTTTGGTGATAGATATCTATCCACAGTGCCATAGGCATTGCAAAAGAGTTGTCGACCTTGTGTAGCCTTATTTTTTGAAGGTCCAATGTGGTATCGGTTCGATAACAACGCTGGAGTTAGCTGGTTCCACAGGGTAGTATCTGTGATAAGAAGTTACGGGAAAAACGCACCGTACTGGATCACCATTCATCCAGATGGTGGGGATGAAACTTTTCTTTGTGACAAATTGTACGGTCGGATATTATTTCCGAACGATTCCTCGGAGAAATCGCCATAGTAAAATAAAAGATGCCGAAAGATGAGATATCCTTCCAAAGTGCTAAGAATCTTGCCATTTGGTGAGATCTTGGTCATTGACGAGTCCAGTCTATTGCCACTTCGGTCTGATAACTCGGAAAATTACGTCGGTGACTAGTTTTCCGACAGTCAAAGAGTAAAAATTAGGACTTGCTGTGTTATATTGCCAATAGTTTTATTAGCAAAGCTATTTTTAATGTTTTTTTTTTGTAATATTACAACTAATATTAAAATAAATATTTAGAGTAGTATACTAGGTGTGTTCAAAAAATAACCTTAGCGGCTGCCACAGACAAAGTAAGCAATGAATACAGCTGAAAATTTTAATAATACTTCAGGAACATGTATACCAACATAATAAAAAAAATTTGACAATTGGACCCTCCAAACACGCGAAATTTAAATATTCCCGTGATTATCTGAACACAACTCGTAAGACTTTAGTTTATTTTTTTTTTTGTAATGTAAATGTATACTTACCGTATAAATTAACCAAGCATCAATGGTTAATTTTTTTTAATGGCATAGAAAGGCAAATGAGTATACTTTTTGTCTCATGGAAAGCAAACAAGCATAGACATCCACCGATTAGTTTAAGTATAACAATAAATATATAAATCTTCTTTTAAAAGAAATTTTGACAGTTAGATGGTCGTATACTTTTATTTCCATATAGGCCTAGGATAGGCCTTGGCCTGGTCCAGAATATAATTTAAGTTCAAGCTACCAATCATTCCCCCTCCAATTTGTCGCGCCGAGAGTTTTATGGTCCTATTCGACTCCGTCTTGCCACTTGAATTTTAGCCTGCCTCGAATTCTTTTTCGATTTTCCATCGGTATAAAAAAATAGCGTCATAGAACGTTTGTTAGATATGAAACATTCACGACGACTCGGTCCTCGTATAGAGTCGAGTGGAGGGGAGAGTAGCCTGAATCGAGACGACGTCCCGGTCCTCCATTTCCCTCCCATACCACGCGGTAATATATTTCACATCAAAAGAGCATAATAATCTATACTATTTTCCACAAAAGCGAGAAGCAAATGATAAACCATGGTGTGACGATCGTGGGGTACGGTGTCCGTGATGGCGTCAACTATTGGATCATCAAGAACTCATGGGGCGAGGACTGGGGGCAGGACGGCTACATACTGATGTCCACTGTGAACGATAACTGCAACGTGATGAGCGAAGGTTACTTCCCGATCGTTTGAAGTGTCAAGAATGTATTGTATTCTTTAGGAAAAGCGTAAATAAACTCCACTGTGCAATTTGTAATAGTGTTTTATTATAAGACTAGCTCACCCGATATTCCCTGTCCATATTTATTTCTGGTTGTTATGTCTTATGTGCTGCTTATAAACCATGATGTGATCTGAGTTTACAGTAAAAGTAAAGTAATTAATTTTTAAAAGAAGTACTTTCAATTTTTCCTGTATTTTTTCAATTTTACGGATTCCTTTTTTAATCTATCTTTCCCCAAAAAGGTTATTCGGATTATAAGGAACATTTAAAAAATTAACAAATGAGTACAGACATTCTCAAAATATAAGCGTATCTCAAAGAAAAGTGAACAATTGGAACTTTTACTTAGCCAAGAGCGGCGAAAAATAAATAACAATAGAAAAATAACAATGTGTGTTTTCCTGCTGGATGAAGTGGACTTACAGGGAACTTAAACTAAATCTTACCGAAAAACAACCGTCAGCCACTCCCCACCTACCAACCACTATACACAACACCAAACACACATTACCACTTTCCCACCTTGCAAACAGAACAGTATTTATGTAGTTTCGATAGTACCGATTAATCTCCTTCGTGTCCTTTCGATTCTATTCCATTGTTACCCCGACCGCACCGTTCAATCTCATATGTGTCCTATTCATTCTATTCTTTACTTATCTCAATCGCATTGATTAATCTCCTTCGTGTATTCTCCCTTCTACGTGACATTGGCGTAATTATCCGTGCTATTTTGGCACTATTGAAAGCCATTAATTCAATTGAATGAATGAATGAATGAATGATCTGTATTTATTTTTTATTTATATAGACTTTATAAACAAAAATAAATACACGCGGCTAAATGGTGACGCGTATGACATCAAACAATTCTAGTTCTATTACTAATGTAGACTGTATACTTTTATTTCTCGTAGTTAAGAGGCTATTCTGTCGCAATAAATGGGTCAAGGGAGGTGATGGTTGAAAAAAATTATCATTGGTTCAAACCGCAAAGATAAAAAAATATAATTTCGCCTAATGCAATGTTCGTACAAAATAGACGTTATTATGTCATTATCTATTAAGTGACCTTGGCATGCATCAAAACTTTCGACATGAGTGCTTGAATAAGCCGCCGGTAAAGTGTTATCGTTAGGTGAAACAGCGGCTCTCAAACTGGAAGGACCTCTGGACCAATTGGTAATAGTTAAGGAACCCCTTAATTAAAAACCTTTAAAACGATTGGATTTAATTTTTGGATTGGATTGGATTATGGATTATTAATGGAGTCAGGCGTTACTTTGCGGAAATCCATCACTATATGGACAGTCAAAAGTTTTACTTAGCTAAGATCCGCGACAAGCAAAACAATTACAGAAAATTAATAATGTGTGTTTTTCCGTTGGGTTAAGTGGATTTATTTGGAACTTAAACCAAAAACTGAAAATCTGCCATCAATTCTCCACCCACCAACCACTATACACAACACCTTATCACTTTTCCATCTTACAATATTTTACATCATTTTACATCTTACATCTTACAAGATGGAACTATTCGACCTATAACCTAATATAAATATTTATAGCCTTAACGGCTACAAAGCTCTGAAATGATATCCCTCTTGACATTAACAAAGCCTCAAACAAATGCATATAATCAGTCAGTCAGAGAAAGTTTAAAAATGAATTTTGTATCCGATGATTCAAAAATATATGGATTTATAAATATTTATTTCAAGTCTGGTAACCCCCCCCCCCCCCCAATCCGCATTTCCTTTCCTGCCTAATTTGTTAAAAATGACGTCGACGTGGTTCGCCACCCGTCTCGTCCTGATTCTCACGAGGGCGAGAAGCGACCAATGGAGAGCCGTTTCGTTGCGGTGAATGGTAGCGAATGAAGCTCTGTTGTCTCTGGTAACCCCTGCGGGGAATTCGAATAAATATATAAAAAAATTCTGATCCGAATATGCTATAATTTTTTTGATCATTTTTGTCATTTACAGCGTTTTCGCTTTTTCATGTCGATATACAAAGTTTGAGAACCACTAAGGTATATATTATTTATAACCGGTCACTTTACGACATGTCTACTTATGTTGTACTTAGAAAACTGAATTAAAGGTCAAGCTTGCGCGTCAAGCACTGACTTGCGTCAAGTTCATGTCGACAAATGTTTCATTATTATCTTCACGTTTATTATATTTGTAATTTAATGCATGAAGAAGTGTATATGAAGATAAAATAATGAATTTATCGATATCTTTGTCTATTCTCGCTATTTCTCGCCAGTGTCACGTAAAATACAATTACATCAAATCTTTTGAAATGTAACTAGTCAGCTTATCACGTTAAGTCTTGATAAAATGGTGGCTATTCTACCAAAACCTTTTATGGACTTTTTCAGTCAACTTAAAAAGTCACGATACACGCATTTATTTCATATCACTTCAATTATATGCCTTAATCGAATTATATTGTATAATACGCCACCACAATTAAACAATATAACTGATAATAGGTATACGATTATGAAAATTAAATAAAAATGCAACGTAGTTGGAACTGATGTAAGTGGGCGGGAAAAGACCTTCACGCTATTTAAATATAAATAAAATTGAACTGTTTGTCTTTGATGATTGAATGAATGCTTTATTTGCTCGCTAAAATACTTTCTCTATATGAATGAATTAAATAGAAATAAATAGAAATTTGTATTCGTGACACATCTTTTTTTTTTCAGAAACTTAATGATTAAATTAAAACCTAAATATAATAGATATTAAATTCAATGTATATAGGCAAGAGAGGGAAATTTAAAAAGTAAAAAGTGCCACAAAATGGTTCTTGCTCAGCGTAAGCTATGCGCTCTATTGGAACTATTGTTAACATCTTGTCTATGGAATTCTCTACAGATAAATAAGTTGTTAACAATATCTGTATATAGGAAGAATATATCAAGGGACCATTATTTTCTATAATTTTGAGCTTACATATGCTAAATTTGCATGATGCTTAAATAAAAAAAGACCTTTAAAGTAGTTTTTAACTTTAGTGATAAAATCACCGTGCGATAATTTTATTATCAAAAATATAAGCACAATTTTCTTTTATGGGCAGCCGGGTTTTGATAAAAGCAAATATAATCTATAAAGATATATATTTTGAATGTTTTCATATGATCTAGACATTTTTCAAAGTACTATAACGTGCGTGCCGCAGTGATAAGGCAACACCTGGGATCTTTAGGGGGGGGGGGGGGGTATATTTGAATATATATAATATAATTTCAATATTTTGTGCCGGACGGGTGACATGTGTATCCAAAAGACGTGTCAGTCGAACACTTTGCTTTATAAACATTTTGTTTTATAAAAATTTATTTCTTTTTCATTTTAAATTTATAATAATATCAAAATAATATAATGTAAAAGGTTTTAATGTAATAGTGATACATTTATGAATGTATCAATACAATAGGGGAGACTGGGTACGGTTGTAACAGCTCAAATATTATCGAAACTATGCATAGTAGGTGCAGGAGTACAAGGTAAGGGGCATACGGGCTAACAGTCTCGCCATGATTACCAGTATAATGTCACCTTTTGCGCGGTGCTTACGCTTACAGGGAGGCCTATTGTGTTTTGTCAACCAAAAGTAAGTATTTTTAATGAATTTGTTTATGATACAGTTTAAATCTTAATATAATTATCGTATTTCAAAATCGTGCTTAAGTATTCGTTACAAATTAAAGATTATAATAAGCTTAGTGGGTATTTTTTACTACTTTTGCTACCTAGAGTTTTTGATAATTTCATATTTAAAATGGGGGTGGGGACGGTTGTAACATTTTTCACGGGGACGATTGTAACAATTTTCATGGGGACGATTGTAACACCAATTTCATAACATTTATGTATCGCAGATGCTGAAGTAAATGAAAAAGTAAAACAAACATAAAGAAGGATGATGATACATCACCAGAATCATCCAAAGATTAAGAATATCGTTGCCTTGTTTGCATAAAGACATATTTAAGAAGTGGATCTAGAATTCAGCTCTATGTTGAATTCAGTGTCAAGGAGGCTGTAAAAAATGCTCTCACGTAGCCTGTACTGATGGGATTAGATATTATATATGCCATAATAACTGTAATAAATCCGATTAAGTATAGGAAAATAATATGTTATTTAAACTCAGACTTTTTTGACAAGTTCTGTTCAATTATTACTTAACTTTGTTTTGGAAGACAGATTACAGATATGATATTGTGTTTTAGAAGTGATTTAGTGATTATATAAGTAATGGAGTTAAACATTCAGAAGGAGAAATATTATATTTATTGATTTACTTCCGTTTAGTTCTAATAAATATCTTATAAGACTGCTAATTTGGCTTAAATATTTTTGATTTGTTTAAGTAGACATATTTTGGTAATATATGAAGAATAAAACTCAATCTAAAAGTCTAATTTGTGTATTATTTTTAGTGTTACAACCGACCCTGGTATGGGGTCAGTTGTAACATTCGGACATACTCATTAAAATGGCATATTCCTGCCAAACTGTTTTACCTGAGCTTCTAGTTTTCACCTGAATTTAAACATAGATGACTAAGCTTTCATCTCAAATGATTTGATCAGTGCTTACAGCTGTAGTAGTTGTGCTGTATGCGATTAAAGAAAAATTGTTACAACCGTACCCAGTCTCCCCTACTATAGCGTGCCTGCCGTACTTCTTACGGCGACACCCGGGATTTTTATCTTCAAATAAAATTCTTCCAATTGATATTAATTTATTTTTCTTGTTTCAATATCATATGTACATTTATATTATATTCACACACTTTATCATCACTTTATAAAAATTATTTAATTGTGCTCAGAAAGGCGATACGTTTCATTAGAGACATCAGTCGATCGAATGCAAAATGTTTTATATCACAATTTATTTCTTTTTCATTTTGAAATTAGGAATGTAAGAAAGAAAGTAATAAAATATAAAGGTTTTAATGCATTAGTGACACAGTTATTAATATATCACTACAGTACGTACACTTTTAGTGTTAGGTTCAGTGACTACATCAGTAGATATAACATGTTTTTCTATGATAGCGATTTTTCTCAAGACCCTTAAAATCATTAAAAGTATGTCGGAAACTTGAAAATACACTTGAGTTTTTGAAATATTTGGCCCTTAACGTGAGAGCCCTTTTATGGTGAAGGCAAGGTTAGAGCTACCTTATCCAAATATCTCGAGAATAATTGATTCTATCTTAACGTTAGATTTAAAATATTTTTATAACACCATTTTCAATGACATACGTAATTAGATGTTAAAATAACTTATTACATTTGCTTCATTATACTGCGCAAGCGAGAAAATCCACGGTCTGCGTGCCAATGGATGCGTGGCTAGGGGCGAGCTTAGTCGCAAACGTGACGACCGTCCTGGGATCGGGCTCCCCAGCTACTATAGTACCTGACCTCAGCATGCGGGGCTCTGCTGGGGCTGACCTCCATCCTCCCGTGCGGCTCGTGGGATTCATTATGACGAATTTTAATAAACCTAATTTGTTAAAAAATTTACGGTGACGTAGTTCATCACCCGACACGTCCTGATTCCCACGAGGGCGAGAAGCGACTAACGGAGAGCCGTTTCGCTACGATGAATGTGATAAGAAGGATAGATGAATAGATGGATGAGTGTGAAGGAAGCAGGAACGATGTGCCGGGATCGTGGCGGAAGTAGATCTGTGGTCTCTGCCTACGAGAAACGGGCTTGACGATATATCTATAATATGACGATATGTATGTATGTATGTATGTATGTATGTTTGGCGGCTGGAAAAAAGTTGTCAACATATAAAGGTCGTAGGTTGTTGGGTAAAACTTTGTTATTAAACATTTATTTCGAAATTTGGCAGAGCCATAGATGAAAGTCCTATGTGATTTTTCTGTTTTATGGTATATAAAAAAGGTCTGCACTGATATATGGGATTTTATGTGGAAGGCAAACGAGGAAGCGTATCACCTGATGAAAAGACTACGTCTTCTCGACCTTTTAGCTTTTACCTTTTAGCTCAGGTACACGATTTTACTCCACTAGTGTTTGCCACCATTTTCACCTAGTGCGACGGTCGAAAGAACGAGAGAAACGATGTAGGCATGACGTTTAATAGCAGTAGGCATGCCTCGTATGCAATTCTTATAAGGAAAATCGATTTTCATGCCATTTAATAGGAATGGAAAGGTGTTTATTATTTTTATACGTAAGAACGTTCATCCTAACGGTGTGTCACCACTTGATTGTTTCTCCAAACAAAAGAATTGAGTCAATCGGGGTCAATTACGGTACACCCAAGATAATTGCACAGTTAGCCAACTATTTATACCCTGGATGGAGAATCACCGGCGACTTTGTGGTATATCATCATGAGAAATACATTGGTGAGTATTTTATATTTTATAATACCAGAAAAAAAAACTAAAAAGTAAAATCAAAGTTAGGTTTTACTTTTTTGTTTTTTCTTCTAATTCTGCCACCGGATACTTTGGTAACCAAGTATCCGGTGGCAGAATTAGGTTTTTAATAATAAATAATAAAAAAGACTTTTCCCGCCAATTTACATCAGTGACATTGTGTTTTTATTTCATTTTCATAATCTTATAATCAGTTATATTGTTTAATTGTGGTGGCGTATTATACTATATAGTTCGATTAAGGCGTATAAGTGAAGTGATATGAAATAAATACGTGTATCGTAAGTTTTTAAGTTGACTGAAAAAATCCATAGAAGGTTTTGGTAAAATGGCCACCATTTTATCAAGACGTAACGTGATAAGCTGACTAGTTACATTTCAAAACATTGGATATTGTTATATGTTACTTGACACTGGCATAATAGTTATAACTAATTGCCATCAAAGAAAAAAAAATAAAAAAAAACACACACACACAAAGGATAAGGACTTTATTTATAAAATTCAATAACTTTTACGAATGAAAGAAGTGTGGGTTTATTTTTTTTAATTATTTCGTCTAAATGTTGACCCCCACGACGGGCACATGACCATGGTGACGTGCTGGATTCACTGACGACCCTTTCTCGGTGAGAATTAGACTTGTAATACCGTATACACTTACTTTTTTTACACAATATTATTTTTCTGATTTGTGTTCGCGGAGCATAGCAAAATAAATGTGACTGTCTATCTTTCTAATAAATTTCCGCAAAGTAGCGCGTGACTCTATCAATTATACCATGTGTTTTTGCCCAATGGGCGAATTAAACAAAAATTTCATAGAAAATAATTTTTGTTACAGTTACTCACATCCATCCTTATAGCGTTGATACTCGTGTCAGCCGCGCCGCGAGACAAGCCGATACATGCTGTAGAACAAGCCACGCTGAACAAGCTTCACCAGACATGGAGGATTCCAGACCATCCACCCGAGTTTCCCCGGAAAGGGGAGCACAAGTGTAAAGGAGGGATTTGTAAAACGAAGTTTACCGATTGCGAAGACTGTCAAGAAAGTGTACCTTTAGATATAAACTGGGAAAAGTTATGAAAAAGTAGTTTTTAATTTTTATCATTTCAGTATTGATGTACTGATCTGTCTGACTGTGCTGAAAAAAATACTAATCAAAAAGTAATTTTCAAAGCGACTTCCTTAAGAAAATATGGATGACACAAAACAATCACCCTATAAAACGGGCCATGTATTCCACAGTAATATAACGGAAATAATTATACATTTCTTTATTTTAAACGAGAATTTAGATTTTTTTTTTGGATAATGACGGCAATAAACATCCGCAGTGCTATAGATAGTGCAAAAGTGTTGTCGGCCTTTAAGGAAAGTGTCAATATGTGAGGGCCTCCAGAACTCAACCGCTCACCGGACGAAACGCGGTAGCTAAGCTACCACTCGGACACCGGTTTTCTGCGGAAGTGTGTACCCATTCGTGCCACAGACAAATAATATGCCATTCTTGACAAAGTATTCGTCTGCAGCGTGGGTGTACCACTACGAAAATCCAAAAACAATGCATAAATAACGGATCAGTCGTGAGATAGATTCTCACGATATATTTGGATTAGATGATCGCGTAAGAAAGCACAGTTACCGCGGTAAAAACAACACTAGTATTGTAGCCCGCACAAATCTTGACCGCTGAACTTGCTAGTATGTAAAAGTATAAGACGGTCCAGATACTTGAACAACGGGCGACCGATTGGTCAGTGGCGGGGTCCTCCGCCCACGGAGTCAATGGTCGCGGGTTCGATTCCCGCATCGGGAATTTATAAATCCATATATAAGTATATATATGGATTTATAAATATTTATTCCGAGTCTGGTAACCCCCCCAATCCGCATTTCCGTTCCTGCCCATTCCTTTCTTTTCTATCCTTTCCCTTCCTCTCTGCCAATCCACGGTCTGCCGTGCCAAAGGATGCATGGCTAAGGGCGAGCTTAGTCGCAAGCATACCGACCGTCCCGGGATCGGGCTCCCCCGGGTACTATGGTGCCTTACCTCAGCATGCAGGGCTCTGCTGGGGCTGACCTCCATCCTCCCTTGCGGTTCGTGCGATTCACCAAGACAAATTTAATATACCTAATTTGTTGAAAAATGACGGCGACGTGGTTCGCCACTCGTCGCGTCCTGATTCTGACGAGGGCGAGAAGCGACGAATGGAGAGCCGTTTCGCTGCGATGAATGGTAGCGGATGGAGCTCTGTGGTCTCTGCCAACCCCTGCGGAGAATAGGCGTGAATATATATACAAAATATATATAAAATACTTGAACAACATCTAGGAATTACAATTGGAAAATGTATAACTTAAGTTGAATCTATAAAACATTACACATATCCTGGGGGTGTAACGCCTCTGTCTTTGATCCTAGGGGGGCCTTCAAATGTCAGCAAGTTCAATGCCTTTGGCACTGTGGATGTCTATGAGCGATGTTAATTGCTTTCCATCAGATAACACGTCTGCTCGTTAGCCTTCCAATTCCATAAAAAAACTTACCTAAGAGGTAGTTTGGGGTTGGAGGTCCCGTAGATACAAATAAGTACAGCTGGTATACCGTTGGTTTTCAATTGTTAAATAAAATTACTTCGGTTTTCGCTTCACTTCATTTTTTTCATTTTCAAGTTGTCAGAGAGATGGCAAATGGTCATCAAACAAAATAGAAAATACATCATAGATTATATTATACATTTATGAGCGGCGTTGATTGCTTTCCATCAGGCGACATGCTTGCTCGTTTGCCCTCCTAACCCATAAAAAAATAGATTAAAGTTTATTAAAAGTTAAAAAACTCTTTTATTTCATTGAACAAATCGACAATTACTTAGTCTCATTAATTCAGTCAGGAGTCAGGCGTTACTTTGCGGAAATCCATCACTATGTGGACAGTCAAAAGTTTTACTTAGCTAAGATCTGCGACAAGCAAAACCATAGATTAATTAAGTAATCTATTGTTTGCTTGTCGCAGATCTTAGCTAAGTAAAACTTTTGACTGTCCACATAATTACTTAGTCGCTAACCAATAAATAGAAATTACCCCTTTAAATAATTTACTTTAAGTAGTAATTTATGACACCTTTGCGGTAATACTTATGAGTATAAAGTTTGAGACACACCAATTACAATACAAATTTCTTTACGCGTTATAAAATAAATAAGAAACAGCAACATGTAAAAATGATGTTTAAAAAACATATATCTTCAATAAATATTTTTTTAATTGAAATGAAACTAGATATAAAATCGATCTATTCGTACATCTTATGTCCAGCGATGGCGAGATAAAATAGCTGTTATAATTGAGAATATTTAATATATATTATAATTTAAAAACTAATATATAATTATAATTTAAAAACAAAATTTGTCAATGAGAATCTTATTAATGATTATTACTATAATTTCTGTTTCTTTAAGTAAAGTGATTTTAAGCAAAATTCTAACTGTCCATTTACTTCCGAGTTCTACTGATAGGAAATTCCTGAGAACATTAAATCCTCTTCTTACTCAGATTTAAGATATTATAAAGTAAACAAAACATATTTACACAGCACACAAACAAGAAAGACAGACTATATCACATTCACACCAATGTTTAGCCATTACGATATCACTGCATCAATTGGAACATCATAATACACAATTTATTATAAATTCAATTAATTTTGTCTTTTTTATAAATAGTCAATGATAAAAAAGACAAAATTAATTGAATTAATAGATATTATTTGCCATATATCATATAATCGGATATAATCGGATTATATGATATATAACAAATAACTTTAGACATAATCAATATGCAATAATTAGGCAAATTAAATAAAGGCATTAAAAAAAGGCTACTAGTGTACATCCAGCCTTAACAGACCTTATATTTTGCAACTAAACTCGTTACGCGTTTTGCCTTACACGATTAGTTTTAAGAAAGCAGTTTCCTTAGTCTGTCATTGGCAGTGTGAGTGACTGGTTGTTTGCGCTCTCGTTAAAAAAAAAACATTTTCCTTCCCGCCATTTTGACTGCAAGGATGCGAAAGTACTTATATAGACGAAGTTAGTTTAAAACAAACGTTTGTTTGTCATTTATTTCGATTTATTTCAAATCGATATAAAACATGTTATTGTATAAAAAAATATTTTTTAAATTAGCAAACGACGTGAAAATGATAACGTTTTCTTATGTTATATTAAATTTGTTCCTACACTTTAGTGTTCCTATGAATACCGGTGATCCAAGAGCTGAAGAAGGATATCCTAGAGGACTCATGTCAGTATGTATGTGTTGTTGAGCACTTTATCGTTTTAAAGTTTATTGTTAAGAAGGGACTAGACAAGTTTGTTTAAAGATTACGATTAAGAAAACTATTATGACATTTTTTTCATTCACTCACTGCGCTTACCGGTTATATTTCGGGTTTGTAATATATTTTTATTTATATGCTTTTACAATATAAATAAATGCTTTTTAATGATCAACCACTGGACGTAGGCCATATCAATATGGGAAGATTTACTTCTAACTCCACCCACGACACTAACACTCACACGCACCCCGGCTCTAGCCGAGCACGTAGAGTAGGGAACACTTCTACACCGGCCGCTTACACGAGATTCTCTCACGTACCCAGTCGGTTCTCATCCCCAAGACCTTAGGTCCTAGGGGACTAATAGGGACTATATATATTTCACTCCTAAATATATTTCACTTGCCCAGTATTCGATAAAGCTGTTAAAGCCAATAGTCTACCATCATAAACATATTTGAATCAAATACTTGTACCTTCATCAATATACAGGGTTAGAAGTTGGCAGAGCAGAACCAACTTTTTCGCACCGGCAATGCTTCAAATAGATCGATAGTAAAGCAATTCTAATATAAATATACAGCTATTGTCGCAAACACGTGTCAATGTATTTAAAATTTCAAATTCATGTGTGGGATTCACACATTGACATCACGCAATGGCTTCAGGTCTTCGTTAACCGATGTTGTCGACAAATTCTCGGAATCTTCTGACCCGAGAAAATATCCAACGAATGCCTACTGGATCTTTTTCACGAACCGCCGATGGGACTTCAAATCTTGCGCCGCAAGTGGACTTGGATAGGCCATACCCTCCAAAGGAATCACATTCCCAGACAGGCACTGGAATGGACTCCTTAAGAGAAAGGGAAGCGAGGCCGACCCAAACACACCTGGAAGCGCTCCGTAGCGACCGAGATGAAATCCATCGGGTTGACGTGGCCTGAAGTGAAGCGCGTCGCTCAAGACCGATCCCAATGCAGAAGCACTGTAGATACCCTCTGCCCCACCTCGGGGACATAGGACCATAAGAAGATGTGTAGGGTTCACACGCGGTACAAGTAAAACCTCTTCCTCTTCAATATTCTATCTCATTCTCTCACAGCCTAAATCCTATAGACGTATATGTTTGTCTCTTTTTAGTGTCGCTTTTTCGTTTCATCTAATTTTAAATCACAACGGTACTAATGAAGCTTTCGACGCTGTAAAAAAATTTCTATTACTTGTAAAACGACTGGTAAAATAAATTTACGTTGCGGATGTGGATCTCGGTAGGGGAAGACCAAGAAAAATATACCTTGACCAAAAAGCCGATGTTTTTAGGAAAGGCCAGCTCGAGAGTAGCCTTAACCGGCGGGCTTGTATGAAAAGAGTTATGAGTGTGGAGGAAGCAAGAAAAGTATGGCAGATAGAGATCATGGCAGATAGAGATCTGTGTCTCTGTACCCTTTGAAAAATAGGCGTGACGATATGTATATATGTATTATACTTGCTACTCCGAAAATTTCATGCACTTTCGCTATTGAGTCAATCAAGCTGACAGCAAAATAATTGCATAAAATGTCATCAAGATGATGTATAATAAAAGCCACTAATAAGACTTGTATAATGACTTGTGTAGCATTAACAATGTGTATAAAATCGTGATTGCACACCCATTACAAGTGAGAAAGTAATTAAAATGAACACAGATACACAGATATCCTTATAGATGTCCGATTTAATGATAACTTAGTATATAATTACAATTATATAATATTTTGTCTTAACTACACATATGAACAGTCAAAAGTTTTACTTAGCTAAGATCCGCGATAAGCAACACAATAACAGAAAATTAATAATGTGTGTTTTTCCGTTGGGTTAAGTGGATGTATCTGGAACTTAAACCAAAAACTTACCGAAAATCTGCCATCAATTCTCCAACCACCAACCACTATACGAGGTGGAGAATTGATGGGCGATTTTCGGTAAGTTTTTGGTTTAAGTTCCAAATAAATCCACTAAACCCAACGGAAAAACACACATTATTAATTTTCTGTTATTGTTTTGCTTGTCGCGGATCTTAGCTAAATAAAACTTTTGATTGTCCTGCTTATCTTATAGATTTATTGGATCCCTTTAGAGTAATATACGTATTTGTTGTCTTTTTCTTTCATTCATTTAAATGAATAATGGCTATCAATAGTGCCAAAATAACGGGGATGATTCCGCCAATGACACATAGAATGGAGAAGACACCGAGGAGATTAATCGGTGCGGTTGTGATAAGGAAGGAATAGAATGGAGAGTACTTAATTTTCTTTGTTGGCAATTAGCTATAACTATTATGCCAGAGTCAAGTAAAATAGTATAAAGTATCTTGAAATATAAATTAAGCTCGTCACAATATTTGCCAACATTCTATATATTATAGGACAATGAGCATGGCGTTTAGCGACCTATCCTACATTTAATACAAATTTTTAATCATCAAATATGCCATAGCCATTGACTTAGCGTTAGAGAGAGAAAAATTAACTTTTCCCGCCAATTTACACCAGTGACGTTGTATTTTTATATCATTTTTATAATTTTATGTCATCATCACAAATTTGACATTATATGTTTTAATTTTGGTGGCGTATTACATAATATAGATCAATTAAGGCGTAGAATTTAAGTGTAATAAAATACATACGTGTATTTTCTACTTGACTGCAAAAGTCTACCAAACTTGCATGGGCTTTTGCAGTCGATTCTACCACTTACTTTTTCCCACGGCCGAGCCTGTATGTATGCCTGATATGAGGCTGTACCACTTTTTAAACTCTGTTTATCCTTTTTACTCTAGTGGCTAGCGAATACTTCGCGAGACGTCTAATTGGCTTCTTAGACTAGCTAATTAGACGTTTCGCGCAAGTGTTGCCTAACGATATCTTAATTCGCGGATATTGCTATGCACTGTAAATTACGGCAAAATTGATAAAGAAGGATTTTTTGATGAAAAATCATTTCGGATTATTTTACTCATTTTCTAATTAATAATAACATACATACATACATAACGTCAAGCCTGTCTCCTGTAAGGGCAGGCAGAGACCACAGATCTCCATCTGCTACGATCTCGGCATACTTTCCTTGCTTCCTCCACACTCATAACTCTCCTCATGCAAGCTCGCTGGTTAAGGTTGCTCTTGACCTGGCCTTTCTTAAAAACATCGGTAATTTGGTCAAGATATGTTTTCCGTGGTCTTCCCCTACCGACCCCTCCATCCACATTCGCAACATAAATTACTTTTGCAAGTCGTCTTTCATCCATCCTATCTATGTGCCCAAACTATCTAAGCATCCCTTTCTCAACTGTGGGATTCTTCACCTCAACAAGAAGGAATTCTTCACCTTCTTTAATTAATAATAAAGAATTTTTAAACATTTTTACGAATTTGAATACCCCATTGTTACCTCTGGCCTATTCTATACGGATGTGTGGCGTGGATGCTTAAAGATGACCTCAGAAAGACCAGGTCACGTGTTGAAGTGTTCCAAATGTAGACATAGTAACAAAAAAGGCCTCTTCCAATATGTGGTAATATCGTAATATGCCTTTTCACACACGATAAACTTGATCTAAATTTTTCCAGGTCCAGGATCAAGCAAGCCAGCGAGTATACCCAAAAGCCAGCTGAAGTATTTATTCTTCGTTGTACAAGGAAATGGACGGACGAGGAAAAAATATGACTACTGGAACGCCAAAAATATTGCGACGGATCCTAGAATAGATTTTAAAAGGTACATAATATAGATCCCTATATTTTAGGGTAGTCCTTATTTGTGATTTGTTCGAATTTTTTTTCACGATAGTCCTAAATCGGTTCCAAATTTATAAAAAAAAATTCCTGCCAAATTTTAGCTCTTAATTTTAATATTAACCCGGCCCCCCGATAGCCAAAGTTTCAAACGGAAATAACATGAGAAAAGTTTTGTTATTACGTCATGGACTAATGAACCGATCATATCGACAAATAACAATTCTTGTAGCAAATTTAACGCTCTACAAAAAAGGTGTCATATGATTTTTCGCTAACTTGAATGGTTCAAAAGTTATTCGAAGTCAAAATCAAAGTTCTAGTCAAATCTATGAGTTTTTCTATTTATTAACGTCAATTAATGATTCAAAAATGGAAGAAGGCTTAATATTTATATTTTAGACGCTTTTTCTGACCTTGACGTATGCTCTGAAACAAAAGTAATAATTAATTGCAAAAATTGATCATCAATGACAATCAATGAGTACCAATATTATCATCTTTTCTTTAATCATACTTTCATGAAGTTGTTACATTAATTTCTTTATAGACATTTTATGACTGATCTTTATAAAGATTTATTAGTTTCCTAGATATAGAGTTTAAGATGTTTATTAGTTTCCTAATACTTTAGAGGATCATCGCCCAGGAAACATTGGGCACGCGACGCGCTGAAAAAAACGAGTAACGCATTCTTTAGTAGAAGCATAAATTTTTTTTTATGCTTCTACTAAAGAACGTGTTACATACATACATACATATCGTCACGCCTGTCTCCCGTAAGGGTAGGCAGAGACCACAGATCTCCATCTGCTACGATCTCGGGATACTTCCCTTGCTTCCTCCATACTCATTATTCTCCTCATGCAAGCCCGCCGGTTGAGAGTACTCTTGACCTGGCCTTTCTTAAAAAGTTCAGCAATCTGGTTCAAGTTCAAGGTACGTTTTTCGTGGTCTTCCTCTTCCGGCCGTTCCATCCACATTCGCAAGGTAAATTTCTTTTGCCAGTCGTTTTTCATCCATCCTCTCTATATGTCCAACCAACCAACGCGTTACAAAACAAGTAATATTATGTTTATGGATTTAATTCCTGATAATTCCTGTTAAAAAATTTTGTAAATTTTCTTTTTACATACATACGTACATACAGACACGCCCGTCTCCCTGTAGGGTTAGGCAGAGATCTCAGATCTCCATCCGCTATGATCCCGACACACCTTCCTTGCTTCTTTCGCACTCATCCATCTTTTCATCTATCCTTCCTCTCACATTCGTGAGCGATCGTAGCGAAACGGCTCTCCTTTAATCGCTTCCCGCCCTCGTGGGAATCAGAACGTGACGGGTGGCGTACCACGTCGCCGTCATTTTTTAACGAATTACGTATATTATATAATTAGGTTCATCATAGTGAACCCCACGACCCGCAAGGGAGGATGGAGGTCAGCCCCACCAGAGCCCTTTTTTCTTTTTAAATTATATTATTTAATAATTTTAACTTGTTCATATACATATATAAGTACTTTTTTTTAATTTGAATATGATTCATAATAAAAACAAAACCTTATAATTTTTACTATATACATTTCTAAAGTTTCGCGGCACATTAAGAATTTGGCGATACGCAAAACTACCGCGGCACAGTGGTTGAGAATCACTGGCCTAGGATGTTACACGTGTCCATGGGCGGCGCTGATTGCTCTTCATCAGGCGACACGCTTGATTGTTTCCTTCCCTATCCTATAAAAAAACAGCTCCGGTTACAATCGCTAATTATATTCAAAGAAATATCTGTAATGTTTCCAGGAAGACGCTGGTGATAGCAATTGGATACCTGGACAGTACAAACTT
Organism: Baronia brevicornis; assembly: GCA_031353405.1. Taxonomy (NCBI): domain Eukaryota; kingdom Metazoa; phylum Arthropoda; class Insecta; order Lepidoptera; family Papilionidae; genus Baronia; species Baronia brevicornis. The sequence continues at coordinate 36,579 of JASFAT010000535.1, forward strand.
CCCTATCTCCGCAATGCTCGCCAACGAGTATGAGGCAAGAGGATATAACGTCATCCTCATCGACAACCAGAGGTTCGCGACGGTCCACTACTTCCTGTAAGTAAATGTGAGTTCTAAACGATAGCATTCATTACTGGATATTTGTCTTCATAATCATTAGTGTGAATCGAGTCTATTTTTCAATTCCTACTATAAGTTCACACTCTTCCTATATATTATTATATCTTCAGAAAACTCCTCCAGACGACCGATTGGCTCAGTGGCGCGGCCCTCCGCCCATGAAGTCAATGGTCGCGGGTTCGATTCCCGCATCGGAATAAATATATATATGGATTTATAAATATTTATTTCGAGTCTGGTAACTCCCCCAATCCGCATTTCTTTTCCTGCCCTTTCCTTTCTTCTCTATCCTTTCCCTTCCTCTTCGCCAATCCAAGGTCTGCCGTGCCAATGGATGCGTGGCTAGGGGCGAGCCTAGTCGAAAGCGTGCTGACCGTCCCGGGATAGGGCTCCCCCGGGTACTATAGTGCCTTACCTCAGCATGCAGGGCTCTGCTGGGGCTGACCTCCATCCTCCCTTGCGGCTCGTGGGATTCACTAAGACGAATTTAATATACCTAATTCGTTGAAAAATGATGGCGACGTGGTTCGCCACCCGTCACGTCCTGATTCTCACCAGGGCGAAAAGCGACTAATGCAGAGCCGTTTCGCTGCAATGAATAGTAGCGGATGGAGCTCTGTGGTCTCTGCCAACCCCTGCGGGGGATAGGCGTGAATATATATATATATATATATATATATATATATATATATATATATATATATATATATATATATATATATACATATAAAACTCCTTTAGAAAACAACACCCTCCCCCTCCCTCTACCCTTCCTATTCCCACTCCCATAATGACACTTTCCTTAAAGGTCGGCAACGCCGCCGCACTGCCTATGGCGCTGCAGAAGTCTATGATCGACGATATTTTTTTTATGGGAAGGCAAACAAGCAGTCGTGTCACCTGATGGAAAGCAATCAACGCCGCCCATAGACATCCGCACCGCCATAGGCAGTGCGGAAGCGTTGCCGAATTTAAGGAAAGTACCATTATGGGAGTGGGAATAAGAGGAAGAGGAGGATGGGGAGGGTGTTGGGCCTCTGGAACTCGGCCGCTTACCGTACGAAGCGCGGAAACTAAACTACCACTCAGACGCCGGTTTTCTGCGAGAGTGTGGTACTTCTTTCATGCTACAGACAAATAATATGCCATTCTTGACAAAGTATTCGTCTGCAACGTAGCCCTATCACTATTAACACTATATATATTTATATATTTTGTTCAAATATTCAATCGTTAATAAAATACTTTTTTATTCATCCACTCAAGTTCAAATACATTTTTTTTATGCTTGTAGAGGATGCTTAGCAAAATCCATTATAGTTACACATTTTGGGTTTGAATTGTGAATATTAAATTCAATATTTATTCACATTGAAATTTAAAAAAAATGTCACAAATAAACATTTCTATTTCTATTTTATAATAATAAAATTATACATAAATACAAATTTAATTA
>JASFAT010000160.1:0-28897 GCA_031353405.1 Baronia brevicornis
TAGCCAAATGTCAAGTTTTTTCATGTACCCAGACTTTCGTAAATTACGTAAAACTGTTTTATGATCAACATCCAGTTCTTTAGCATTGTCGTAGCTACTAATATGTCGATCTTGCTCCACTTTTTCAAAGATGGCACTGATTTTATCTGTGACAGAGCGTCCAGAGCGAACCTCATCTTTCACACTAAAATATCCAGACTTGAAACGCTTGAACCACATTTGTGCTACTCTTATTGATACCGCATTAGGTCCGTAAACCGCACAAATTTTATTCGCGGCGTTCGTCGCGTCTAAAAAGGTAATTTTTTGTAATAAAAACTTAAAATGTACCGAATTTCTTCGTCACATACGTTCATTTTGCTTGCTTGAAAAACAATTGAAAAATGGCGGGAACTAGTTTTTTTATTGCATCTTCAGAATGTCACATTTAATATGGTATTAAAACCAGCCAGTTACATTCAGTACAGCCAAAGAGGTTTGATTACTAATAATACATTCAAAATACGAAAATACTTTTGGCCCGACCTAATATATTATTATGTATGGATAGATTACAATTACATAAAAAGCTGGTTTCTGATAAGCATCTTGTTAAACAGACTGACTTGGTTAGTATTACTTCACTTAATGATCGCTAACTTAACGATATAAAAATGTACACTATTACACATTTAGTATTATTATGTCTCTCCTTGTAATTCCTTTTCAAAACGTTGTTGCTTTTATTCGTGTTTAATATGGCGAGGTGGGTTATTTGAGAAAATTATTGAAATATTTGCAAATTTTACGTACAAATAGCCAAACATTATTTTTTATTGTCGCTCCATTTAAGTGGTTGATAACATTAAACATAAAGTGGACTCTTTTACTGCGTTTTAATATATTCCATTGTAGTTCCGTTTACGGTAAAATTATACCAAATTATTATTGGTCGGTACGGGAAGGCCAAAGAAAACATATATATATATTGACCAAATTTCCGAAGTTTTTAAGAAAGACCAGGTCAAGAGTACCCTTAAGTGGCAAACGTGCATGAAGAGACTCAGAAGAGAGATCGTAGGAGAAACATGTAACTTATACTAGCAAATCCCGGCCGAAGAAAATAGTTAAACAAAAAATATAATTATCAAAATTCTGAATGTAATTTGTCTATGTACTCGTATATTTCATAGCATGTGAGAGACGGCAAAGCTAAGCAATTAACAATTATTACATTTCGTGGCTCAGTGGTTAGTGTACCTGACTTTGAATACGTGGGTACCGAGTTCAAATCCAGTTCGAAACTTAAATTTATTTTATACAAAAAAGTACTAATACTTCACAAAAGTTTATGTACATCTCGAAAACAAAATGGACGCTGTGTAACACTAAATGCAAACGTATCGAAAACAATCTTTTCATCCATCAACAGAGGAAGAGAAGATACTCTCACTCAGTATCTTCTTTCTTATGTCTTATAACACCTAAATATGGATTTTATACCGTTGACTCTTACAACCAAAATAGTCCACTACTGGATTGCGGGATCCGTCTTGATTCAGGGGTGTTGCCTTAATTTTCATGACTGGTGGTAGAATTGGGGATTGTTGATTGGTTGTAATTATTAAATAATATTTTTATACTATGTCCGAGTCGAAAACTCTCCGTAAGATCGTGGGCAGAACCAGAAGAGTAGATGGGTCATGGATGATCCAAAAGAACGCTGAGATAGAAGACCCGGTGTACCAGTCAAATATTATGGGCGACATTAAAGCACATCGAATTCGTCGTCTCGGTCACCTTGAGCGAATGGGTGAGGAGTGAAATGTAAAGAGGGCGTACTTGTGTCGACCAAGTAGTCGAAGGCCACTTTGTCGACCCCGATATCGTATGAGGGATCAGATGGATGCTGATCTGCGCGAACTTCAAGGCAGCAATTGGCAATAATTAGAACAGGACAGGGAAAGATGGAGGATTCTCTTTTCGGAGGCCAAGATACATTTCGGGTCAACTGTGGTAAGATTAGATTATACCATCATAAAGAATTTATATTAAAATTAACAAAATAAAAATAAACGAAATGATTTATTTTTTTAATATTGATATATCCTAAGTGCCCTATGACTCATTTTAATAATTCACAATCTAACAATTATATCTTAAGTGATACATAAATGATTTCTTACAGGCCCTCGTATGTTGTTTTTCTTGTTAAATTTATGATTCGATAAAAGAGACATGGTAAATAGAATCGCGTCACATATGGATTTATTAATCCGCCTCGGTATTCGATTACCGCCATATCATTATCAGAGACGACGGCCATTTGCATTTAATGCGCCGTTAACATTTACGATCGTGTCGCTTGGAGGTGGAATCGATTCACGAATTGATATTTTATCGATATCTGTCGGTGCATCGACGCCCGTTTAAATAAGTTTGCAAATAATAATTTTCCTTTATAATTTAACGTAATCGATTTGTGAACACGACTAATATGAAATCGAGTTGTTTTTTGTTGGCGAATTAATGAGAATGTTATTTTGTATTTTTGACAACCAGGCTAACCACTTAACTCAGTAGATAAAGTACGTTACTGTATGTGGACAGTTAAAACTTTTACTTACCTAAGATCCGCGATAAGTAAATAACAATAGAAAATTAATAATGTGTGTTTTCCTGCTGGATGAAGTGGATTTACATGGAACTTAAATTAAATCTTACCGCAAAACGGCCGTCAGCAACTCTCCACCCACCGACCACTATACACAACACCAAACACACACTACCACTTTTTCACCTTGCAAACGACACGTGTTTCGCCTCAACACGAGGCATCTTCAGGTATAGCAGACTCTACGGAAGACGTGATGACTTAACGGTTGTCTTCGAGACCACCGTTAAATCATCATGTCTTCCGTAAGTAAAAGTTTTAACTGTCCACATAGTAATGGATTTCCGCAAAGTAACGCCTGACTCCATTAATCATACGTTACTGTAAGTTAAACTAAAAGTTATGTGTCCGACTCTAGCTTGGAAACATCAAATTATATAATAAACCTTTTAAGCTTTCGCCTGGCTATGATCTGCAATAGCCTATGTCTTAACAGACTTCGTAAACAGAACGGTCGTTGTAGACATAACATGAGCAAAAGGGGTCATATCGCAACGCAATATGAAGGGTGTGATTATGGGGACGCGAGCCAATCTATGGAGCATCTACTCAAGTGCACATTATGCTCTAGCAGTTGAACGTTCCAAAGACTTTATGAAGGCGAATGCTGCTGCCATTACAGTGGCGAATTATTGGGCCAAAAAATATAAGCCGAGCCCATAAATCGGAACAAGAATTTCACTAAACAAATTTTATATTTCGAATTTTTGGATATTAATAATGTATGCCATTGAAACTCTAAAAAAGTATTCGAATTCTGCACAAATCGTACCAAAAAAGTTTTCCATTGGATAATATAGAATTAGAATAAAAACTTGCCTTGTGTTTCTTCTTCGCCTTCTGGATATTTCCTTGGAAATATCAACGTAGCCGAATCGGCTTGTCGAACTACTGAATCACAAGGACACAGGGCTGTGCTTTTTCGACTATATATTAGTTGAAAACATACAAACAAGTAAGAATGTACGGTGAGTATTTTTTCTCTTTCCTTTATGACAATTAAGTATAAATATTATGCCAGTGTCAAAAAATAAATAACAAGTATTTACGTTGTCACATACGTCTTGATAAAATGGCGGCAGTTGTGTCAAAACATACTATGGACTTTTGCAGTTAAATTAAAAATAATCACGTATTTATTACATTTTAATTCACTTCTACACCTAAATTGAACTATATTGAATAATACGCTACAAAAATTAAACAATATATATAACTGAGAACAACATAACAACTCAAAAATGTAGTAAATCGCAAAATGGAAGTTGACCACTAGAACCAAAAAAAAAATTTTAAGATTGCTGAAAAAATTGTATCTGATCACTCAAATACAGTCAGTTTCAACGCTGTACAAAATTTTCTATTGATAGTAGAGGTTTGAGAATTAGACCAATCGACGCAGTATTTTTTTCTGATCCGAATAGCATATTCGGATAAAAAATTAAGACCTCCAAAAAATTATAATTTTTGATGTCTTAATTTTTTATGCGAATATGCGTCATTTTTGCGTCGATAAGATTAGAAACATAATAAATATTTATTATGTTACACTATAGATTAAAAAAATGAAATACATAGCCAACGTCAACGATGTAAATTGGCGGGAAAAGTCCCAGTTGCATATTTATCGCAAGCAATATATATCACTTCAATGCCGCCATGTTGTTTTGCGAGAATATAAATTCCCGCGCATTCGTTATACAAGCGGTGAGGGATCGCGGCGACGGGCGAGCGTGACGTCACTGTTTGTCAACGCGCTGCACTGAGCTCACGTTTAGGGGGTGGGATGGCTGGCGTAGCGAACCTAAAGTGGGATTTATTAAACTATTAATGCTAATAAATAATCCACCAGAGTTTGTGTTGTTACGAACTTCAAATCACACCACACCATCATATGAAACTCACGGCAGTCGGCAGGACATAAACCACTTCCAACACACTGGATACAACCTTTTTTTAAAGCAAACCATGTCTCACGTCTCTTTTTTTACGGGATAGAAGGAAGAACGAGGAAGCATGATGATGAAAAGCAATCAACGCCGCCCATAGATATATCATAGGCATTACAGAAGCATTGCCGGCATTTGAGATATGTGTAGGATTGTTTTTTAAGGTTTCAATTTTATATTGGTTTGCAAATATCGCTGGAGATAGCTGGTTTCATAGTTTAGTGATGCATGGGAAGAAATCACGGAAAAAAGGCAGCGTACAGTACCGCCATTTTTCGAGATGGTGGTGATAAAAATGTTCTTTATAAAATATTATGTGATTTGTGTAAATAAGCTTAATATGTCTCATATTAAGACAGACTTTCGGACTTTAAAGTTCGAAGTAACCAAATGCAAACTATTTAATTATTTTTATATATTTTTAGGACATCAATAACTGATACTATAGAATACCAATCCGGACCGCAAATTGGAATAGCGTGCTGGAGCTTAATGTCTGTTCTTCCAGAAATGAGGAGGCCCGTGCCCAGTAGTGGGACATATATTGGCTATGTAAAAAATAATAATTAAATACATGTAAGATATAAATGCTTAACATTTTAAGGTGCCACAATATACTATAGATACGGCAATAAATATAAAAAATATTGATAAACATACTTAAGAAAATAAAACAAATATATATTATATATTATGTATAAGTTAGGAAAATGTTAAAGTTTCGCCTCAAGCTATTCAATACGGTGAGTATTTCTAGAAGCTTCTTTTCACTCACCACTACCCTGTGGAACCAGCTACCTCCGACGGCGAGCTCCTAACCGATACCGACATTGGAATCTTCAAAAACATGCCATCGCTTTTCTAAAAGGCCAGCAACACGTTTCCAATGCCTATGGCACTGTGGATCTAGACTGTGGTCTGTGGGTAGCGTTGATAGCTATCCATTAGGTGACACGCCTGCTCGTTTGCCTTGTTATCCCATAAAAACATTAATAATATACCTAATATAAGCCTTTATTCAGATAAATACATAATATACTAAAATTATGTTATACATCATCATCCTTGTTATCTGTTTATCTAACGACAAAGGCCTCTTCCATCATTTTGCATTGACTCCTATCTCTGGCTCTCCTAATCCACAATTTTACTGCTATTTCTTTTATTTCATCATCCCATTTTTTGTATTGTCTTCCGCGTCTCCTCTTCAAGTACCTCAGGTACCAATCAATGCTTGTGCTTCTCCATTTCCTTTCTTCTTAAAGAAGAAACAAAAAAAAAACGATTAATAAAGCATGCACCAAAAATTAATCAAGCTTTCGTGCTCTTACCAGTCTCCGTTTTAGTATGAAATCGTTTCGAAAATGCAAAACAAAACCGCCCCTTTAACGAATTTCTAAAATAAATTGGGAGGGGGAGTGCTCCTCAGTGTGTCTTCCGCGTCTCCTCTTCAAGTTTCTCAGGAACCAATCGATGCTTGTCCTACTCCACTTCCTTTCTTCTTAAAGAACAAACAAAAAAAAACGATTAATAAAGCATGCGCCAAAAATTAATCAAGCTGTCGTGCTCTTACCAGTCTCCGTTTTAGTATGAAATCGTTTAGAAAATGCAAAACAAAACCGCCCCTTTAACGAATTTCTAAAATAAATTGGGAGGGGGAGTGCTCCTCAGTGTGTCTTCCGCGTCTCCTCTTCAAGTTCCTCAGGTACCAATCGATGCTTGTGCTTCTCCATTTCCTTTCTTCTTAAAGAAGAAACGAAAAAAAAAACGATTAATAAAGCATGCGCCAAAAATTAATCAAGCTTTCGTGCTCTTAACGATTTCATACTAAAACGGAGACTCGTTTTAGTATGAAATCGTTTAGAAAATGCAAAACAAAACTGCCCCTTTAACGAATTTCTAAAATAAATTGGGGGGGGGGAGGGCTATTCGCCATCGCCTCAGGTGTCGGTTTTTAATAAAGGCCCAATCAGTCGGGTGCCGGACGCGACGCCACGGGGCTCTTCCGGGCAGGAAATGGAACTTGTATTTGCGGGTTTCCATCCTTTTGGAATAATGCTGTTCATATACACTCGGAAATATTAAACCTGGTGACTATTAACTTTATCTAGGAGAACTATAAAGAAGAAAATATTTAGCTAAGAATTGTAGCTTTAGCTTAAAGGATAACCGGTGGTAGCATTAGGTTTTACCTTAATTACCTTTCAAACAAGGAATATTCCATCATATTTTTATATAGGTCGAATATTCCTTGTTTGAATGTTGTAGTTAAGGTCGAAAACCTAACGCTGTCATTGGACATGTGTACAAGGTAAAGTTATAATTTTTTTGCTATAGGATTTTCTTACTCAAAGGGGTCCATGTTGATTATTCAACGTCGGCACATCGACACGGCACGGTCTGCCGTGTCAATGGATGCGTGGCTAGGGGCGAGCCTAGTCGAAAGCGTGCCGACCGTTCCAGGATCGGGCTCCCCCGGGTAATACGGTGCCTTACCTCATCATGCAGGGCTGTGCTGGAGCTAACCTCCATCCTGCCTTGCGGCTCGTGGGATTCACTAAGACGAATTTAATATACCTAATTTGTTGAAAAATGACGGCGACGTGGTTCGCCACCCGTCACGTCCTGATTCTCACGAGGGCGAAAAGCGACTAATGGAGAGCCGTTTCGCTGCGATGAATGGTAGCGGATGGAGCTCTGTGGTCTCTGCCAACCTCTGCGGGGATAGGCGTGAATATATATATATATATATATATATTTCAATCGTTAATAAAATATCAAATACCTGTTATTCGTCATCCAGCTCTAGTTGATGACATTTGATGTTACATTTTATTTATTTCATTAGTTAATTTTTTTATGGGAGATGAAATATCTCGCATATTACATATTTATTTAACAGGATATAAATTTAGGAATAAATACTGTCAGTATAGATCGCTGGAGAAAGTATGAATTTATATTATTTGATTTTCCAATACTTAGAATTTATATAGAACTTTTTGTATTACTAATATGTATTACATAGAATATTTGTCATCGCATGCAATGCTCCTTTTCGAAATCTCTTTGAAGCCAAATGAAAATAAATTACCATTTGTCTCCCTGACCTCTGTCAACCCGGCGCTCGAAGTGTCGCCGGGGGCAGCGAGGAAGCCCACAAACGTACTTCGGCTCTCTCCGTTCTTTACCGCAGCAATAAACGGGAGGCAAATTGTTTCCGAGTGAAATACACTTGTGTTCCTTCACTGCACGGAGGCTTGATGAAGTTTGCAGGGATTGTTTTGGCCAAATATTTTAATATTCCTTTTGTTTTAAGCGTTTTTTGATCGAAAATATTTTTTCTTTTTTTTATTAGCAGACCAGGCAGATGATTTTTTTTAATTATATAGGAAGGCAAACGAGCAGGCGTGTAACTTGATTGTATGGTGATACCTCAGTAACAGCTTCTTACGTCGGGCTATTCGTATTGTCAATGACCAAGACATCACCGAACGGCTAGATTCATCAGAACTGTGGAGGATTTTGTCATCTCTCAGCATTTTCTATCGATATTGTGTGACAATGTGACAATGGGGAGTGTTCCGAGGGATTGTTTGCAATAACCCTGGTCACTAATTTCTACTACCGTACAACTTATCACAACGAAAAGTTTCATCCCCACCATCTGGATGAGAGGCGATCCAGTACGGTGCTTTTTTCAAGAAACTTCTTTCCATGCACCACTAGTCTGTGGAATCAGCTACCAGCGGTGTTTCTGAACCGATACGACATTGGAACCTTCAAAAAACAAGCCTACTACTGTCCTTAAAGGCCGGCAACGCTTATTCAATGCCTATGGCACTGCAGATGTCATTAGGCAAGATTGCTTTCTATCAGGTGATGCATCTGCTCGTTTGCCTTTCTATCCCATAAAAAAAATTAACATCTATGTCATTTACAGTGTTTTCGCGTCGATATAGTCTTTGTACGTATTTTAATTTTTTTCGTCAACCCCTGCTTGACTAGCAGAGCATTCCTTTCAGTATTCAGTCTTTTTTATGGGATAGTAGGGCAAACGAGCAAGCGCGCCGCCTGGTGGAAAACAATAAACGCCGCTCATAGACAACCACGACACCGCAGGAGTCAAGGAAGCATTGCCGGCCTTTTAGATTTGTTTTTTGAAGATGCCAATGTCGTATCAGTCCATTAAGACCGTCGAAGGTAACTGGTTTCACAGAGTGGTGGTGCGTGGAAAGAGGTAAAGTAAGAAGACACCTGTGCACCAAAAATATACATTAGGAATAATTAAATAAGTACGCGCGATCCTTACCTACTGACCTCTTGTTGTAATACATCTCAGTTTAATACAAAGCGATATTAAAGTTAGGATGGCCGTTTTTTTGTAAGCAATAACCGCAAATCGAAAAGAATAGAAACTTTAACGCATTGGGAGGTGGCGGCTCGTAAAAGTGTATTTTATCAGCGATGGCTATCGTGATTGTTCCCCAGTGGCCAGTTACGTATATTGTTCCGACTGGGTTGCTGTACGTTTGGATTTAGTTTAGCAAGGAAGCGTTTTAGACATAAAATAAGAAATCGAAGATAAATAGTGCGTTGTTTTTAATAGACACGCTGAATTGTTCTTCTTTCTTCCATTTCTAATTAAATATATTATTATTTTAATGTATTAAATAAAATATTACTATTACACCATTATGATTTGAAGTCCACTTCAAAATGGTGGCTGGTTCTAATTAAATAAATTATTATTTTAATGTATTTAATAAAATATTACTATTACACCATTATGATTTGAAGTCCACATCAAAATGGTGGCTGGTTCTAATTAAATAAATGATTATTTTAATGTATTAAATAAAATATTACTATTACACCATTATGATTTGAAGTCCACTTCAAAATGGTGGCTGGTTTTAATTAAATAAAATATGATTTGAAGTCCACTTCAAAATGGTGGCTGGTTCTAATTAAATAAATTATCATTTTAATGCATTAAATAAAATATTACTATCACGCTAATTAAATAAAATATTACTATTACACCATTATGATTTGAAGTGGACTTCAAATCACAATGGTATAATAGTGTTTAAATCAGAACGACACCCTGTCATAGTATGAACATATTTTCCTGTTTACGAGACTGGGACAACGACGGCCAAGTGGACAAGTTTAAACGATTTTGAAGTTTCTACGTCACCCTCCTGTGATATTGTCTAACTTTTATGTCTCCCATGACGTGCGTTATCATAACTTCACAAAGATTCTAAAAGTAACGACAAAACAATGTGTATTATGATACCAAGTTTTTTTTGGGATACGAGTGAAATTTTTTGTTATGATTACTCTACTATTGTACATTTTTTCATTATAATTATAATCTAGCTCTCATGAATGAATCTCCGTAACTCAACCGCTCACCGGACGAAGTGTGGTAGCCAAGCTACCACTCAGACGCCAATTTTCTGCGGGAGTGTAGTACCTCCCCGAGCGAGCCGGCCCATTCATGCTACAGACGAATAATATGCCATTCTCGACAAAGCATTCGTCTGCAGCGTGTCTCTACCACTACCAAATTGCCACTAATATTTTAATAAATCAATTTGAACATTACATACAATACATTAAGCTGATATTGTTCGTATTAGACGAGTGTGGAAATCTTCGAGTGATTCTCGTGTAAGACTGTACACAAATATTGCGTTTAGGCATATCAATAAATTATCGGCTCTGGCCGATGTTTGCGCACATATCTTAGTGGGCTGACGCTAATCAGAGAAGAAACTTGGCGTTAAGTTGTGGACAAATATGCTGTGTACTTTGTTTGATTCTTAAATGTGCCGAATAGGGTTGACACTATACAGACTTAAAATATTGTTCCAGCAATATCTGACAGAAATTGTTTCGTTCAGTGGATGTATGAGTTTGTTCAATAGGTTTTATAGTAATATTTTCTTCAGTAGTAAGATCAGTTATAACTGTATCACTTTGCTATAGAGCTATATTATGCAATGCAGCCACAATAAACTTTAAACATAATTTCTGAGAAAGGCATGAAGATCTTCTTTTTCACACACCACACTTCCTTTCAATGATGTTTCTAGTCTTGATTTGTGCTTCATTGTACAATTTCTTACTAAACTAATTATTGAATTTAAAAATGGTTAAAAATTGTACATTAATAGAAAAAAAGCCTTTTCTATTTCTAAATAGTTCTGTTTGATTTCCTCCAGGAGATTGAATTGATATGTGTGTTCCATCAACGCAACCAATTACATTGGGAAATCCAGCTATATTATAGAATTGTGCTTTTACTTGTCTCAAGTCTTCAAAATTTGGTATAACAATGTAACTTCTAGCTAGCTTTGCTATTTCCTTGCTTACTTTATAGACCACTCTTGACATAATAGTAGTTTTATGCACATTAATGTCATCACTAATTACTACTTGGAACGTACCTCTAGCGTAAAATCGTAATGCTATGAAAATTTGATCGGTTATATGGTTCGGAAATAATGTTTACGGGAGCTAGAGCAGGGCTCATAATTTCAGTTAGATGTATCACAGTTTTTTTCTTAAAGCGATATCTCATTTTAAATTCTTCATCCGTAAACATTTCGAAGGGATTTCTTCGGCATCTTAAGTTTCTGGACGCTGATATGTTAGAAATAAAATCTAATACCTCCAAGTCAAAATCCGATGAGCTTGATGAGCTTGTTGTATTCATAATTCTATTATTAATAATAAGCAGTTATCACTAATAAGATTTTTATATAGAAAATATAAAATATCATCAACAAAAGTTCGCGTAGTTTCTTTTCTTTGATGGCAATTAGTTATAACTATTATGCCAGTGTCAAGTGAATACGATAATATCAAATCTCTTGAAATACAACGATTTAGATCATCACGTTACGTCTTGATAAAATGGTGGCTACTCTATCAAAACCTTCTATGGACTTTCAGTCAACTTAAAAAGTTACTATCCACGCATTTATTTCATATCACTTCACTAATACGCCTTAATCGAACTATATTGCATAATACGCCACCACAATTAAACTATATAACTGATAATAATATAAGATTATGAAAATGAAATAAAAACACAACGTCACTGATGTAAGTTGGCGGGATAAGTCAATACATTTCTTAAAGGCCGGTAATGCTTCTGCAATGCCTGTAGCACTCCGGATGTCTATGGGCGTTGATTGATTTTCATCAGATAATGCGCCTGCTCGTTTGCTTTGATATCCCATAAATAATTTACTTTTATCACATTTTTGTCAACCCTGAAGCTCTAAAACTCGATGTATTACGAAAGCATTTCATCACATAAATAATTATTCGTTCAAGCTTCGATTATCAATACTTGATACATAACTGTGAAATTGTTTTAACAACCACACTGATAGTCTTCACTCAGAACAAATAAAGTTTGCGTTTGTGAAGCAACCGTTGAACTAAGGAACGAAGTTAGTTTCAAACTTGCATTACAAATTTCCTAGTAATGGGTGTTTTATTTTCTATTTCAACATCAGCTATGGAGAATCCTGATGAATGCTGAAGTTTTGGACTTTCGTCACAAGTTCGTGAACGTGAAAATTTATTTATCTGTGCAACTGACGATTGGGTAATTTAGTTATCTGTACAATTGACGATAAGGTAATTTATTTATCTGTCCTTTTGACAATAAGGTAATTTATTTATCCGTAAAATTGACAATCGGGTAATTTATTTATTTGTACAATTGACAATTGAGTAATTTATTTATATATATTAAATGTACAATCCATGCTTACGAAATTTTCCAAGTCACGTGTCAAATTTAGCCTAGAAAGCTATCGTGATGAGCTGGTGTGCATTTATCAGTGGATTAGTGGTATGACAGGTACAAGTTATTGCAACTGATGCCTGTGCTCAGCAGCAGGACATATAGGGGCTCTCGAAGAAAAATTGGTTATAATTTGTCACAGGAAGCCTTGGTAGATGTGAAACATTGACGACGGCTCGGTCTCTACCGTATGCTCCCGGCCACGTGTAAGTGACTCTGAATAGAGTCGAGTGGAGGGGAACGTAGCCTGAATCGAGACGACGTGTCGGTCTACGATTTCACTCCCAAAGCACAGAATGTTTCACATCAAAACCTTCAATTTCAATTTCTCTAGTACCCATCCGTTCATAACTTGGTTAGTAGACCGAAAAAAAAAAATGTTTGTAAACATAATGGAATTTCTATATTTGTTACCAAGATCGAACAAAAAGTATCAAAAAAGTAGTAGCTCGCGAACAGAAAAACGCTACGTTTCCATAGAATTACAAAAGCGATTAGAGGGTTCGGTACCAAATATTTGGACGGCTTTATGCGACCAACCGACAAACATCTTTAGCGTGAATACGTTAAAATCGCGGACGCGCCCTCTGCCGGCGAGCTTTCCCAGAAGGGCAAAAGATTGTCAATACCGATAGTTCTATTTGTAGGCGTTCGAATTTAAATTCTTAAGCAAACATTTCGGTATTGGTGTGTCACGATGCTAAAGGAGCGTTCTTACAGGTCCCTTTTCGTATTGGCTCGCTAATACGTGAGGGACAGCAAAGGGACCGCCTTAGATATGGCGTGTTACAGTTTTTTTAAAGGTGCATACTAATTTGAAGTACTCATTTTAAAGAAAAGTCTTTTTTAAAAAAAAGTTATCTTATGAAACTGTAGGATGTCGGGTGGCATTGGGTTATAGGTCGAATAGTAAACGTATGCGTACTAGTTTCTGACTATACTGAGAACATTTTGCCTTCACTTCACGCACATTATTTCAACAAGATGACCAAGAGATTTTTTTCATAGCAAATTAATAAACCGTTTTAGCCATATCTCCTGGCCATCTAGATCATCGAATTTCACTCCTATGGATTTTTTTTTGTGTAGGATACTTCAATAGCATAGTCCTAAAAAACACAAATTTCTTAAAATGTTTTTACTTGTAATTTCATAATATTTATAAGTAAATTAGTAAAATCTTAGAGGCTGGCAATTACGTGACTCCTGCGATGTCGCGGTCGCAGGTGGCGTTGATTGCTTTCCACGACGCGCTTACTCGTTTGCCCTCCTATCCCATAAAAAAGTCAGCATTCACTGATTTAATGAAACCTATTGTAGCTACAATCCTGTTTCCGGAGGAAACACAAAGGAATTAAATAAACCGTGGTTTTCCTTATAAAATAAACTACCTTGTAGATCGTTGATCGTCCCTTGGTAATCGGAAGAAGATCCGCTCCCACAAATATTACACTTACGGCCATAAAATCAAACAATACAGCCACCCGACCTGACCCGGCGGCGGGTAAATTGGATCGCCATTCGTCCCGATCGCAGGGATTAAGTGCGTTTTACGCCGCGACGTAACGTCAACGACAAGAGCTATTTAAAACACGTAAACAATAATAATATATATACAGATCTAAATTTAAAAATTGGATACACATAACATGTATAAAACTATCGTACAACGCAGTACAAAGATAAGTTTCAACCCTACTATCTGGATAATTTTTTGAGAGAAATGCAATGGATCACCAATTTTTGCAAGCAAAGAGCTTCATTATGACATCGTGAAAAATTTATGTTATAGCTTAACAAAAGTTTGCAAAGTTTTTGCAATGTCTTTCGTAGTTCAGATATCAATTTTTTCACTATCCATAAATATTCCATTCCTGAACTCATTTGTGGTGTAAACACCTACCATGTCTCGAGCGGAATGAGTGGATATCCAGACTATATCATAAATATTATAAATATCTGTATGCCATATATAAAAATATCTCGATGCAGGAATTGGAACCGCGATCATAATCATAAAGCTAAAACTTCTAGACTAAACTCATCAGAGGCCCGAGGTGGCAAAAGTATATGAGGTCCCCAGTCTAAAAAGTTTCATAACCTTTAGCAGCGGACGAAGACAGCAAAAAGTATATGAAGTCCGAAATTTAAGTGGAACTGGAACTAAACGAAAACTGAATTTAGAAGGATATGCAGTAAAGGTAGTTTTAATTAAACAATTGTAAAAGGTTTTTTTTTCGTAGCCCATTTATGTGCCGCTGCTGTGCACGGGCCTCTCCATTTTTGGAAAGACGGATGTTAACCCACTACGCTTGTTCAATGCGGATTGGCGGGGTTACTAGACTCGTAATAAATATCTGAAAGCCATACGTATTTTAATTCCGATGCGGGAATCGAACCCTATAGTGACTGTTGATTGGCCCCACCCACAAAATTAATGGGTCGAGCAGGTACAGGTTGTACGTACTTATTTATATCTATAGAATCTCCAACTCTAACCTACTTCTTAGGTAGTTACTGAGCATATTTTTAAGGCTTTATTTGGCTTTTGATCAAGGGAACTTGTGGATATTTAGAAGTCTTGGGATCAGAAGCACGGGGCGCGCCATTCCTTCCACCTCCCCGTTAGTCCGCTGTTGAGTTGGAGTGAATTTCACGGGTCGTTTCCGTTACGTCGAAGTGTTAAACTGAGATACGATGTCGCTCGTCGCCGGATTATCTGGGGGTCGTTACGGAGCATTTTAATGCTGCCGCCTCTGATTGCGTCTCAACTCTATGGGCGACGGGCCGCTTTAAGTGTCGTTTTCACTATGGGAGCGGATGAAAAAAGTTTTACTGTGATCTAATTAAAATAAATGTAGAGTTACTGTCATAATAGTTGAGTCCACTTTACTAATATTACTAGTTTCATCTTCCACCGTCTTGATGAATGGCGGTCCAGTATGGTGCGTTTCTCATTACTTATTATACCTCCACTTTATAGAACCTTCAGTGGTATTTTCGTATCGATACGACCTTCCCCTCCCCCCCCTCCCCCTCCCATAATGCAATAACATTTTTTTTAAAGATCGGCAACGCTTCCACACTGCCTATGGCGCTGCTGATGCCTATGGGCGGCGTTGATTGCTTTCCATCAGGTGACACGCCTGCTCGTTTGCTTTTCTATCCAATAAAAAACTAATTCCTGAAATTTCTGGTGTAGAATACAACGGGAAACAACTGCACTGAATTAGGTTTCAGTGCAGTTGTTTCCCGTTGTATTCTGCAATTTAGCTATAGTTGGTGGGTGGAGAGTGGATGGTCGATTTTCGGTAAGTTTTTGGTTTAAGTTCCAAATAAATCCACTAAACCCAACGGAAAAACACACATTATTAATTTTCTGTTATTGTTTTGCTTGTCGCGGATCTTAGCTAAGTAAAACTTTTGACTGTCCATATAGTGATGGATTTCCGCAAAGTAACGCCTGACTCCATTAAAAATGACCTACTTCTGTTAAGATCGACCTTATAGGACTTCTCTGCTTCAACTGTCGTCGATTATATAAAAAAGGTGACCAACTTATAGCATATTTATTTTCGTAGCTTATAAAAGCTGGGTCTTGATTTTTGTTACGTGGAAAATATCTTCATCTTTTTCCAGTCGGATCTTAGTTTGGCTTTTCCTCTTCAGCCCCTCATACCGATTGCCTTTAAGTTGTTCTTGACTCCACAAGAATATAGAGCGAGTAAATTAATAATGTAATATATATGCGATTATATTCAAAAATAGTATGTTAACATTTAGTATAAAATAGTATTAATAGATTTTTTCTTAAAATCGAATAATGCTAATGGCAGCATTATACATATGTTTTTGTAGAATTTATTGTTTTATTATTTTAAAATTTGCATCTTTATGTATAGAATATATACTATATTATAAACGTGTTATTCGATTAACAAATCTCAGGGATTTTTAAAAATTTCGCAACTCGACACCGATTAAATGTTAAAACGATTATTTATTTTATTATATTATTCTGTCATCTGTTTTATATTATAAAGTAATCTGTTAATTAATGTAATATGTTCTATGTAAGGTAATAAAGAGCAAAGTATCAACGGATTTATAATAGTAAGACATATTATTATTTAAATTAAGTTATCCTAGAGGTCTACAGAGACAAACGAAATGCTGTTTTACCTAAAAGTTCTTTCCACGCCCCACCTCTCTGCGAAACTAGCTATTTTCAGCGGTGATACCGTTTTTTTTTATTAGATAGTAGGGCAAACGAGCAAGCGTGTCGCCTGATGGAAAGCAGTCAACGCCCCCCATAGACAACCGTAGGAGTCGCGGAAGCGTTGCCGGCCTTTTAGGTATGTATAGGCTTGTTTTTTGAAGCACCGTTGTAGATCGTCACTCATCCAGATGATGGAGATGAAATTTTCCTATATATATATATATATATATATATATATATATATATATATATATATATATATATATATATATATATATATATATATATTCTATTTTTTTACAATGTAGGATAACCACTAGACGATCACGACCTTCTACTCTTCCTTTTCCCTCCGCAAATCCACGGTCTGCCGTGCCAATGGATGCGTTGCTAGGGGCGAGCTTAGTCGCAAGCAAGATAAGCAAACACTATAAGCAAACGTCTTGTCAGCCTTTGATATAAGTGTAGGCTTTTTGCACGTTCCAATGTCGTATCGGTTCGGAAAGACCGCTGAAGATAGCTGGTACCATACAGTAGTGGTGCGTGGAAAAAAGTTTCTTGAAAAATGCATCATACTAGATCGCCTCTCATCTAGATGGTGGGGATCAAACTTGTGTTGAACCTTGTGGCGAGTTGTATGGTAGTGGAATTTAGCGACCGGGATAATTTTGAACAATTCCTCGGAGCACTCCTCCATTGTAATATCTTCACTTCATGGCACGCATCATTCAGCATTAACATCTACGATGACACTTCATCGTAGATGTTAATACTGGTAGCCTGTTAGAGGCTTTTACAGGTTTATCGTATTCAGGGCCCGCGAGCTCAGGGGCCCGCGGGCAAGATGATGATATGGTGAACCTGCACTAGTCGTAGGCTCCAGTGTGACACGTGTGTGTGTATATTTACTTTAATCGTGTCATGATGTTACTTTAAACGCGTAGGGAGGTTTTGACCTAACACTGTGGTCCCCGATAGTCCCCTAGGCCCTAAGGTCTAGGTGGTGAATGACACATGCCGTGTGCGTTTTTAGCAACGTAAGCATAAAAATATGTCAAATTAATTATACCCTATGACAACGGTTTATATAATTATATCTTTACATATATTACCCAAAAAAAATTACCATAAACACTTCGTGAGTTAGATGTTTACACAACCAATATGGAACGGTGTGCTATGAACAGTTGCCAAATCAATTAACGTTATTAACCAGCGAGTAACGCTCGTGCGTACAGTATTTGAAGTGTTCATACCAGCGGTGGTTATTTCAATTTGGCCGCATTAGCGTAAGTACGCAATGTTTGCGATAAATATACATCGATAATGGGCTTCGGAAATTTGAATTTCACCGCGGACCACACTTGAATTGTCGGTCCGTTGATTAGGTGTGAATTTGATTGTGGAATCGTTTCGCTCGCTATCGTTACGACGGCTGCCGTTTGGTCTCACTTGTCATCGTCATCATAGTAATTTACAGTCCACGGCTGGACTCAGACCTCTCCCGAATTTAACGAAATGATCATAATTTTAACCTAAGTTCTTAGAAATATGGACTAATTTTGTTAAGTTAATGATAATGGTAGAGCCACGCTGCAGGCGAATATTTTGTCAAGAATGGCATATTTGTCTGTAGCATGAAGGCAATCACATTCCCGCAAAAAACCAGCGTCTGAGTAGTACTCTGGTCTTAGCTACTGCGCTTCGTACGGTGAGCGGCTGAGTTCCGGGAGCCCAAAACCCTCCCTCCTCCCCCAACCCCTCCCACTCATAAAATGACATTTCCCTAAAGGATCAGCAACGCTTCCGCACTGCCTATGGCACTGCGAAAGTCTATGGTCGCCGCTGATTGCTTTCCATCGAGTGACACGCCTGCTCGTTTGCCTTCCTATCCCATAAAAAAGCACAGTTAAATTTAACAAAATAAGTTTGACTGTCCTTCTTTCTAATGGATTTCTGCAAAGTAACGCGTGACTCAGTTAATTCTCCCTAAATTTTTAATTTACTTATGATAAAACACAACGTCTCACATTTGGAACGTTAGTCTTTTAACAATAAAGCTTCTACCACCATTTTCAATAAAGCCCCTTTTTTAAAGATGAAACGGTGAAACTAGCAGTCATCATCTTTTTAGTCTTTTTTAAAGTAAAAATAAAACATTTGGTTATGCAGAAATAAATACTATACTCATTGTCTTTGAATCTTCGAGCAGTTCAAATTCAAATTATTTATTTTGACATAAGAAACTACCTTCCATTTACCGAACGTCAGTCTGTTATCAATAAAGTTTTACCACCATTTCGTAATGATGTACCTCTGAATGGAGGAGAAACGGCGAAAGAGACTCCATATGTATCATGTTATTTAATTTAATTTTTATTTCACAACATGTCAATGTGTATAGATTAAACTTTGTAGGCTCACAGATAATCGTGAGAATTTTCGGTTGTCTGTCGTAGAGTCTACTATACCTGAAGATGCCTCGTGTTGGGGCGAAACACGTGTCGTGTACAAGATGGAAAAGTGATAGTGTGTGTTTGGCGTTGTGTATAGTGGTTGGTGGGTGGAGAGTTGATGGCCGATTTTCGGTAAGTTTTTGGTTTGAGTTCCAAATAAATCCACTAAACCCAACGAAAAAACACACATTGTTAATTTTCTGTTATTGTTTTGCTTGTCGCGGATCTTAGCTAAGTAAAACTTTTGACTGTCCATATAGTGATGGATTTCCGCAAAGTAACGCCTGACTCCATTAATAATCGTGAAAACATTTGATTATGGGTTCTCTTTTATCGTATCGAAAAGTGTCACTGATATTCAAAGCTAGTATAGATACACTGACATTAAAAGCTAGTGTAGATAATCTGTATGTCAAAATTCCTTAACCCCTTTACATAATGGTGGAAATTTCCATCATAACATTGAATGCCCAAAAATTATATAAATGAACAAGTTCACTTTAAGTTGATTGTGTCTGGATACCTTTGCATGTCCATTGCATAAAAAAACATAGCAAAGAAAAGCAAGTGTCACTCACTATCAGTAAAACTAGCTTGAAGTTGTCATTCCACTGTTTATTCTAGTTGCAATAAATATATGATATATGGACATTCAAAAGTTTTACTTAGCTAAGATCCGCGACAAGCAAAACAATAACAGAAAATTAATAATGTGTGTTTTTCTGCTGGATGAAGTGGATTTATTTGGAACTTAAACCAAAAACTTACAAACTTAAAAAGTTTTTGGTTTAAGTTCCAAATAAATCCACTTAACTCAGCGGAAAAACACACATTATTAATTTTCTGTTATTGTGTTGCTTGTCGCGGAACTTAGCTAAGTAAAACTTTTGACTGTCCATATAGTGATGGATTTCCGCAAAGTAACGCCTGACTCCATTAATAATCATAAATATATGATTTTGTTTTATTATATTTAGTTATATATATAT
Source organism: Baronia brevicornis (assembly GCA_031353405.1). NCBI lineage: Eukaryota > Metazoa > Arthropoda > Insecta > Lepidoptera > Papilionidae > Baronia > Baronia brevicornis. The sequence continues at coordinate 20,104 of JASFAT010000160.1, forward strand.
ATATATATATATATATATATATATATATATATATATATATATATATATATATATATGTATATATATTTATTTATTATATCCAATGATATCCTCTATATATATATTTTTTAACCATTTTTCCTTTAATTTTGAACATGAACTATACCACCTTGATTTATTTCACCAATAAAGAAAAAATCATGCAAAGAACTGTTATGTTTGTGTGGCTCATGCATTAATAACGATCCAATAGATAAATAAAATAATAAAATTTAACATTAGTAAATTGTACCACGTGAAGAGAGTACAATCTAAGTCCGTCCCCCGTAATCCTCATTTCAGTAGACAGGTACCACACGAGACGCTTGTCCTCGCATTTTTTAACCAGAGCCGGACTCGATTAATCTTCCTTATCCGCACCATCGGCGGCCGACGCTTGAATAATCGCTTTGCGGACGAGTTTAACATAAATTAAGTTTTCCACGACACCTGAGATACCTCCCTGTGTTAAAACCGGCACCGCTTTACCGTACCTCTGAATCAAACGATTTGCAACCTTATTACATACGACTTATGTGTTTTGATAGTGTCCAATTAAATTTGTCGCTGCAATAATAATGAGCCGCATTCGAAAGATGTATATCTTTGGGACGAAAGGAAGGTTAAGTGTGAACATTTGTTTGTTAATGCCCTCGTGTAATGGATTCGTGGGTTTGTTTTTTGGTCGGATGATATGTCGTCCCGGTTGGATTGATCGATCGCCCGATTACCTCACCGAAACGCGCTGATAACGCCCGGGGGACCGACCGACTCCGGGTAATTTAGTTGGTCAACTGGACGCGGAGGCAGTATAAAATTATGTTGGGCCAGATAAGCACATCATTAATTTTTTAGTTACATCTAAGAGATATGATAATTACTTTTTCTTAAATAATTTTTTATTTTATTATACGTACATAATTTAATGTTATATTTTATTTAATTTTCCTTACAACTTTACCTGCGTTCTATAAGATTTTATCTCCCAATGTTTTCCGAGATAAAAAACTAAACGTTATAAGTAATGTTATGAACTGTACGCTATCTGTAATAATTATACATCAATGACCGCTTTCACAAAGACTAAAGCTAGCTAAATAGCTCCAAATTTTTTTAATTTATTTAAGTTTCCTTACAACTTTCTTTGCGTTCTAGGTTAAAGTTGTAAGGGATTATTTAAAAAATGTTATAAATTTGATTGTATTTTTAATAATTATACATAACTTTCCGCTTGCACATATACACGCAACAAACTTAATGATAATAAAACAATACAAAGACCAAAGATAACTAAATAAATACAAACAAAAGTTTCATCCACTACTATCTTGACGAGTGGCGATCTAGAATCTCAAAGACCAGCAGCGTTTCGACGTTGCCCTTAGTTCTGCAGATGTCAATAAGCGGTATTAATTGCTTTCTATCAGGCGACACTCTTGCCCACATGGCCTACATTATTACTGATAAAACATGACTGAATTTGCGTTTACAATATGAGCAAATTCGCTCTACTATTGCTAAAAGAAGACAACTGTAGGTATAGGCTGACATGGATGATTTAAAAAATGGTAGGTATCTTTGGTTGACTAAATATAAAAGAAATATATTTAAATAAGATTGTATATTTTAATAAGCAAAAACATGAACTTTTGCAAACCATCAAGAGTAAAAAAGTTACTTGACATGATTCTATGATAGTAGAAAAGTCACTGGACATGATACTATGATAGTAGAAAACTTACTTGACATGAAACTATGATAGTAAAAAAGTCACTGGACATGATATTATGATAGTAGAAAAGTCACTGGACATGGTACTATGATAGTATAAAAGTTACTGGACATGATACTATGATAGTAGAAAACTTACTTGATATGAAACTATGATAGTAAAAAGTCACTGGACATGATATTACGAGAGTGGAAAAGTCACTGGACATTATACTATGATAGTAGAAAAGTCACTGGACATGGTACTATGATAGTAGAAAAGTTACTTGACGTGATACTATGATAGTAGAAAAGTTACTGGACATGATACTATGATAGTAGAAAACTTACTTGACATGAAACTATGATAGTAGAAAAGTTACTTGACGTGATACTATGATAGTGGAAAAGTCACTGGACATGATATTACGAGAGTGGAAAAGTCACTGGACATTATACTATGATAGTAGAAAAATCACTGGACATGGTACTATGATAGTAGAAAAGTTACTTGACGTGATACTATGATATTAGAAAAGTTACTGGACATGATACTATGATAGTAGAAAACTTACTTGACATGAAACTATGATAGTAAAAAAGTCACTGGACATGATATTATGATAGTAGAAAAGTTACTAGACATGATACTATGATAGTAGAAAAGTCACTTGACGTGATACTATGATAGTAGAAAAGTCACTGGACATGATACTATGATAGTAGAAAACTTACATGACATGAAACTATGATAGTAGAAAAGTCACTGGAAATGATACTATGATAGTAGAAAAGTCACTGGACATGATACTATGATAGTAGAAAAGTTACTAGACATGATAATTATAAATTATTGCAACTAATCATGGTGGGTAAAGACGCGTTGGTTGGAGAAGGAAGTCTTCCTGTTTCGCCTCGCGAAAGACGGTAGTTGTGTTATATTCGAAGAGGCATTATAAGAAGAAGTAGTCTTAGATCGATATCACGAAGCGCCTGTAATAAAAATTCTCACATTGCGTGCAATTAGTCACACAGCGCCCCAAAGAGCGGCCAATTGTCTGTATGGTGACGAGCCGTGTAATTTTATGTCTGTTCGTCACGCGATACACTCATAAACTTGCGCTTGCGCATCGAGATAATGGTTGGTTTCCGAGTAACGTTCACTAATTTAGTGTCGGAGATGATTTTTTTTTAAATGTCAAAATGAACGCAAGAACAGATCACCACGAGACTTAACTACCTCCCGATTCTAATTAAAATTCAAGTGTAGGATTGTAATATTGGCAGTGAATTAAAAAAGTACTACGTTTAACACTAAAAAAACTAACTTACTAACTTTGATGGCGCAGCGAATCAAAATGGATCTTGGCCTCCGAAGAGATCTTACGCCACCATGCCCTGTCCTGCGCTAGCTCTTACCAGCTGCAGATTTGAAGGTTGCGCAAGACATCCTCCACCATGTTTCTTCAGCAGTACCTGGAGCGCCCCACAGGCCGTCGCCCAGTTGGGCGACGCATATACGCTCTCTTGACTGCGCGATCCTCTTGCCCTCCCGTGTCTTCCCGTGCCTCTCAACGTGGCCCTGCCAACGAAGTCAGTGATCCTTAGTCTCTTCGATTACATTGGGTTAGGCCAACAGATGCTCGATTGAGGCATTTTTTCGATTTTGCCAACTATCATCATCTCTTTTGGTTGGGCTCAGCATCTTCCGGGGGACTTTTCGCTCTGCGACTAGAAGTTTCTTCTCTTTCTTTAGCGTTAGTGTCTAAGCCTCACAGCCATACGTTGGAACAGGCCGAATAATCGTATTATAGATTCGAAGTTTCGTCTTGATTCGGAGTTTCGTCTTGATTCGGAGTTTCGTCTTGATTCGAAGTTTCGTCTTTATTCGGAGAAGCTTGGATACCAACACCCTGTGAAGAGCTGCGTTGCAACGCAAGGCGTTTTGTATGCGGATATTAAAACCCTAAGATTTTTTTAAAACTGTAAGTAACATTTGAAATGCTGTACTGAAAAAAGTTTCATGTTATGTTTCTAGGCATTACAAAATATCAATAAACCGTATCTTATTTCGTCACAAAACAAATGACATCCACCAATAAACTGACAAGCCCCTTTCTCCGTGTTATTGTAAAAGTCGATCGCGGCAAATTCATTTCTTTTTTCAGAGCAAATATTGTGAGCGCTTACACATTAGAAGGAAATCTTGAATATTCATTTTATTGGTATTTTTTTTTTTTATATATATTCACGCCTATCCCCCGCAGGGGTTGGCAGAGACCACAGAGCTACATCCGCTGCCATTCATTGCAGCGAAACGGCTCGACATTGGTCGCTTTTCGCCCTCGTGAGAATCAGGACGTGACGGGTGGCGAACCACGTCGCCGTCATTTTTCGACAAATTAGGTATATTAAATTCGTCTTAGTGAATCCCACGAGCCGCAAGGGAGGATGGAGGTCAGCCCCAGCAGAGCCCTGCATGCTGAGGTAAGGCACCATAGTCCCCGGGGGAGCCCGACCCCGGGTCGATCGGCACGCTTTCGACTAGGCTCGCCCCTAGCCACGCATCCATTGGCACGGCAGACCGTGGATTGGCAGAGAGGAAGGGAAAGGATAGAGAAGAAAGGAAGGGGCAGGAAAGGAAATGCGGATTGGGGGGGTTACCAGACGCGGAATAAACATTTATAAATCCATATAAATATTTATTCCGATGCGGGAATCGAACCCGCGACCGTTGACTCCGCGGGCGGAGGGCCCCGCCACTGAGCCAATCGGTCGGTCCTTCTTTTATTGGTAGATAATTCGTTTTATTGGATAAGTCATTTTATTGGTAGATAATTCAAATTATTTATTCCGACATATAAAAATACAATTATCAAACGTCCATTCGCTAACAGCAAGGTTTTTACCACCATTTCGTAATGAGGTTACTTTAGGCGGAGAAGAAACGGAGCAAGAAACTCCGTAGGTATTCTCTCTCGTGTAATTTCTTCCATTTTTCTTCAATACGACAATGTGTACAGATTAAGTTTGATCCTGATATTATGATTTACTGGTGGTATAGGATAAACGTGAATTTATCTAGACCGACAAAGATAGAAAATTTGCTTACCTGGGCACATCATGAGATATGACAGGTACAAATTGCTGTAACTGATCATGTTAGGAAAATTCGCAGGCAAAATACAAGTTGGTCGGAGAGGGAAGACTTGGCTACGTAATATCAGGGAGTGAACTGGGATAGCGAGTGCTCCAGAACTGCTGCACCTAGCGAAGGACGACAAAGTTGTGCTGATTGGGCTGCTAACTACCAACTGCCAGTCGGAGAGGCACTCTTACAGGAAGAAGGTAAAGGATGGTAGGAGCCAAGAATACAAAGTATCGCTTTTTTATGCAATAACATTTTGGCACTAAAGTATTTATGGAAGACAAATTTCAAGGCTGACTAATCTTGTATGTGTGTAAATAATAGTGTGTCGAATGAAGAAGTCATTAAACACACTATTATTTGAGATGACTGATGGAGTCAGGCGTTACTTTGTAGTTTGTATATTATAAAGATGGACAATCAAACTTACTTTGCTTAGATCTGCGAACACAAGAATAAATAACAGAGAAATAATATTATGTGTTTGCAAAAAAGTGTACAGAAAATCACATGTGTAATTCTTACCGAGAAATGGTTGTATATAATTAGAATAAACAACAGAGAAATAATATTATGAGTTTGCAAAAAAGTGTATAGAGAATCACATGTGTAATTCTTACCGAGAAATGGTTGTATATAATTAGAATAAACAACAGAGAAATAATATTATGTTTGCAAAAAAGTGTATGGTGAATCACATGTGTAATTCTTGCCGAGAAATGTTTGTTAGCAAATCCACCAACACTTCGCTATGGTCACGTACGTTGATAACATCAAACATACAATAACCATTTTTGACGTTTTTATTATCTTTCTACTACTGAATGTAACGTTCGTGTTTTTGCATATGAAGGTAAAATTAATTTTCTGAGATTTAATTTTCTTGTTTGGTAATATGAAGGAGGCATCTCAGAAGAAATATATCATAGTTACGAATCTTCATCATTTCTGGACATAGGCCTCATTCAATGTGTGTCACCGAGCCCGATCTTCGGCTACACGCAGCCAGTCTCTGCCAGCCACCTTGCGCAGATATTCGCTTCTTCTAGCACGGGGGCGTCATTTGCCAAGACGTGGTCACTACTCCGACGTGTCCAGCCCATTGCCACTTCAGTCTGCTAACTAGAAAAGCTACGTCGGTGACTCTGGTTATCCGGCGAATTTCTTCATTTCGCGAATTTTATGCACCAGAGAAACTCCAAGCATAGCCCTCTCTACAGCTCTCTCAGAGACTATGAGCTTGTGAAGGGGACGGACCATCAGTGTCCGCGTTACCGTTACAAAGACAAGAAAACTATTTTTAAGAAGACAAACAAAACTATTTTTTTTTTCAAACAAAACTTACGCCAGTGGTATTAAAGACTCGGTCGCTGTTACTGCAGTATCCAAAGTTCGAATAGCTCTAGTAAATGCCGACCTCTAAAACGATTTGTACTACGAGAAGTAATATATAACGAAGTTCACAAGATGTAGAGGTGTCAACAACGATGATAATAAATGATGGAGTATGGCGTTACTTTGCAAAAGTCCAGTGGACATACAAACTTACTTTGCTAAGATCCGCCGACACAATCAGAAAATTATATCAGAAAAATAATATTGTGTGTTTGCAAAAAAGTGTATAAAGTAATACAAATCTAATTAATGCCGATAGACAGCCGTCAGTAAATTCTCCAACACCTCGCCATGGTATCTAAAGCTGACAACGTCAAACGATGATAATGATAAAAAATTAAAATTAGATACTCATAACATAGTCATTCAAATATGAACGTACTCCGAGGGGGAGGTTGTCGAATGAATAACGACAGAGTTGCGAATAACCCTCACTAAAAAATACCCGCGGACTCCAATTAAAATGATTTACATATCAATAAATCGCGCTTTAACACGACTTTATGGCGTTCCGACGGCATCGGCTTACGGCTCACGGACGAATTTATTCAAATCCAAATACGTTTATTTTTGCGACTTGAAATCCATTGGTGAAAAATGATCGAATGGTTTTTCTGAATGTTTACATTTAAATAGCTGTAGAAAACAGTCGCCAGATTTTAAGCCGAATTTTTTTTTATGGGTTAAGAAGACACGCCTGCTCGTTTGCAGGCGTGTCACCTGACGGAAAGCAATCAATGCCGACCATAAACATCCGCAGTGCCATGCAGAAGCGTTGCCGGTCTTTAAGGAAAGTGTTATTATGGGAAGGGGGAGGGAAGAGAGGGATTGTTCCTCCGGAAGTTAACCGTTAACTAGACAAAGCGCGATAGCTAAGCTACCACCCAGACGCCGGTTTTCTGCGGGAGTGTGGTACGTTCCCGGGCGAGCCGGCCCCTTCATACTAAAGACAAATAATATAACATTCTTGACAAAGCCACGCTGCAAACGAATGCAGCGTGGCTCTACCACTACAGAAAGTGTAAACCATATCAGGTCACTTGAATGCTTGGTAACTCTATCATCATATTTGATGATAAGATTTTGATAGGATAGGAAATCATGCGAGCAAGCTTTTTCTTTTTATTTCTGATTTCTTGTGTTAGTTGCTATTCCCGCCCAAAGCTTAGGCAACGAAAAGTCTCATTCTAACCATTTGGATGAATGGAAATCTAGCATGGTGCGATTTACCAGAAACTTCTCCCTGTGGAGCCAGCTACCTTTATCAATATTTTCGAAATGATATGATGCTGTAAACTTCGAATACATTGCCTGCCTTTATATCCTGTTATATCCTGGTTCTCCTAATCCACAATTTTTCTGCTATTTCTTATATTTCGTCGTCATGAAGATGGGATCTTTTGTATTGTCTTCCGCGTCTCCTTTTCAGGTTCCTCGGGCACCAATCGGTGATTGTTCTACTCCATTTCCTTTCCTGCTCGAAGAGTATGTCCTGCTCAACGTCATTTATATTTCCTTATAGCATCAGTAATATTTATAAGTTTGGTCTTGTTCCTTATGACTGAATTCCTTATCCTATCCGATCTCTTTATGTTCAGCATGCTTCTTTCCATTGACCTTTGGACAGACTTCTAGCTTTTTGATGTTTTTGTTTATAGGAGCCCATGTCTGGCAGCCATTTGTTAGTACTGTAAGAACATATGTATTGAAAAGTTTCGTTTTTATATTCATTTTGGTTTCCTTGCTTGTGATGTAAATATAATTTTAAATAAATAAATAAACACGAGGCAGGTCACGATTTCGCCGGTGATTATGATCGCAGATGTCAAAGCATTGCATGCTAAAGTGCAATAAACAAAACTAAAATTATCAATATAAATAGCCAGCGGTAATGCAAAGAAACATGTATTTTAATACACGTAATATAAAACACAGATTTGATAATAATACAATGCACGACACATTTGATGCTGGGTAAAGAAATAAAGTCATATAATTAAACGCAGTGTAGACGTATCATCACGATGAGGCAACAGACGACGTAATAAAGGCAATTATGGCTATCATTGTAATGACAAATGATAGATGACCGTGTTAACCCCCGCAGTCGTTTGAAAATTACATTCGTGGAGAGCGTTTTTGTTCTATTTGATAGCGTACTCGGGTATTATAAATTCATTAATCTAGCTTAAGGTCTTTTAAAATTCAAACAACACATATCTGATAAAAAAACTCTTGCATTAAAACCATTGTTTTAAATTGCAAAAAATTTGAACCCTTTTGACGTAGAGTCGTGTTTTAAAAAATTCTGTCCATTAAAAAACCGGTAAAAATAGAATTTATAGGAAAGGAAAGCAAGCGTGTTGCCTAATAGAAAGCAATCAACATCGCGCATAGAAATTTACATTAACGGAAGTCTTGCAAAACAGTTGCCTGCCATTAAGAAATATTGGGGATTATCTTTTGAGGTTTCTAGCTGCCTTTCATTTCGGAAACACCAATGACTGGTTTTAGAAGGAGAAG
>JASFAT010003802.1:0-14984 GCA_031353405.1 Baronia brevicornis
GTCGGTGACTTTGGTTTTCCGGCTGATTTCTTCTATTAACACGTTGCGTACCGCGTCACCCGTACATGGGTGACGGGTATGCTTCCGTGGGGCCCGCGTCACCCAAGTACGGGTGACGCATTTTTGTTGAAGTTAAATAAGATTTTCAGCTGCATTTTGAAAACAAATTTAATGGAACAAGTTTTGAAGTATAAATATAAAATATACAGCGTAAAAATATAAAAAATACACAAATTACACTCTACTTTTTATTCATTTATATAGGATAACATATTATATTATACTATGTCGCATGAAATTACTGGTGTGTTTCAGAAAAAGTATGCTTCTCAACTGAATAATCTATGATACCTAAAGTGAGATCCTTTGCAGATCTCTCACCGAAACGCTTATCGCTTTCCAGGGAAAGCGATAAACGTTTCAAATTCAATCCAAAATAAGCTACTTACCAGTAAGATTATTTCGGAACAAAACAATGTATCAACTACATAGGTCGATGGCACTGTAAATGTAGATAATCGACAATGCACGTATCTACTCCAGTTACATTGTTGGTATTCCCGCATATCTCTCCGCTATTGTTCTAGTGCGCCGAGAGAAAAACATGGGCCGGCAGGAAACTCAACGTAATCACGCTTGGTACGCACGTGTTAAAGCATCTCACATAAACTCCGAAAAATATATCGCCCTCTCTTTAGCGCTCTGAGCGTTTCTGATTTGCCAGGCGCTGTAAATGTCAACGTTTCGATACCGTAAGGAAGTATAAGCGTCCTACATTTTCAGGCCAAGGTGTTAGCAACGAAACTTGTCTATAAATCGAAAATTTTCATTTTAACACATTAACCCTTATCAGTCGTATGTCATCTCTCACGTGACAACAGTACTTTGTTGTTGCGGTCGTAAGTCACGTGGGAGGTGACAAGACGAGACATGTTGAAACTCGCTCTGTGTGAAATGCAGGCACTATTGCCTTATTAGTCAAATATCCTTCACAGAGCAATTGACATCTTCAGTTATATATCATTGCCTTTTCCAATTATTTTTTAATATATTGAGCCCAAAAATATATAAAATCAATGAAAACTGTATCTGTAGCTACAACCTAGTGAGAATCACGTATAAAAAGCTAGAGTTCGATAAGGGTTAAGAACAAAAAAAAATCTGGTGAAAAATTTGTGAAAGGTTTTCATATTTTGTAATGTTTGGTAAATAATAAAAAGATCACTTAGATATTCCGATTTGGCTTTAAAAATAACTCCGTTGAAAATATAATTTCGACAGCGAAACAGCGAAGCAAACAGGAAAATAGTCACTATAAATTTTTAGTGGGCTACTAAGTGATCTATGAACTATTGTTGCCTGTTACATAATCCGTTCGCCCATTGTTAAGTCGCTGAATTGTCCATAATTCGGCGACCTAGTTTTGTCCCTTAGTCTAGTCTCCGACGGAATTGTGGCAATAACTGGCAAGAACACCGTCTTCATTCATGTTTTATTATAACGGTGGTTTTATTTTCATCTCGCAAAAATAAAATAAAATGTACTTTATTTGCTTTTTTTTCTTCAAAAATCGTGCTATGTAGCAATACGGATTATTTTTCTTCTTTTCTTTAATGGTAATTGGTTAAATCTATTATGCCAGTGTTAAATAAAATCCATTAACATCAAGTATCTTCAAATGTACTGGTCAGTTTATCACAATTTTCTATAGACTTTTGCAGTTAACTTAAGGGTGACTTAAAAAATGATGTATGTATTAATTTCGTATCACTCATAATAACAATAGATTATGTAAATGAAATAAAAACATAAGCGATGTAAATTGGCGGGAAAAAATCCAAAGATTATTTATTAATCATATATATTGCTACATAAATGCTTCATAATTAATTTTCAGAAACTTGAAATCCAAAGAGATTTGTTTTTGTAAACATTTTTTTCCTATGGGTCAGTGTTTGAGACAGAAGGTAAAGTAGCTGATATAGTTAAATATATTTAATTAATATGTATGTATTTATTTTAATTATAAATATATACTACGATTAAGTATATACTTTATCATACACCCACAATAATACGTAAAACGCTTACCCATAATCTTGTATAGGGAAAACCATAAATTGTGGAGATACGAAACAGTCTTACCTACAGCTTTATGGTGTTTGCTTGACTTTTATTACGCGAACAGGTCAAATTTCTTTCGCGAAACCGGTTGAGATAGATCGTCATTTTATTTCTGCAAATAAAGTTGAATTTATGTTGATTTCTATCACACCAAAATCGCTGCATATCAGTTATATTGTTTAATATATAATATATAGTATTTTCACGTTGTTCAAATTACGTTCAAAAATTTTTAACGCAATATTCAACTTGTTTTTATTTGAATATCGTATTTGAATTTGAATATACAAATATAAGAGTGATCAATCATTGTACATCATGTTTCTGATTGATACACAATAAAGAATATATCTGTTTATCTAATTTGAGAGTAGACCTTAAACTAATATTAATGTCTAAATGAAAACAAGTCTTGATATACTGAAAGATATTTAAAATATGGCAACATGATTTAAATATTTATAATGAATTTCAGTCAGACGATATATAGGTGACCGAATAATACAGAAGTGTATACGTTATTTACGAACATAATTTTAAAAATGTCTCTTATTTGTAAGCCAGTTAACTTGACGCGGGTCTTTTCAAGCATACAACCGTCAAATGATTGATTGAATAAGGAAATAAAAATAAAAAAACAACCTGTATTTTCAATATTTATTTTATGGCGATTAAATGTGAATTAGCAAAACTTTTTTTATGGGATAAAAGGCAAACGAGCAGGCATTTCACCTAATGGAACGATCAACGCATCCACAGTGCCATAGGCATTGCACAAGCGTTGCCGGCCGTTAAATTGTTGCTTGATAGAAAGCAATTATTACCGCCCATAGACATCTGCAAAATCATAGCGATTGCAAAATGTTGCCGTTCTTTGAGAAATGATTAGGCTTCTATTATAAAGATTCTAATGTCGTATGGGTTAAAAAATACCGCTCAAGACAGTCGTCGTGCGAAGAAAGACGTTTTGGAAAAAAAAACTAACTACTGGATCGCATACGTCGTTGTATTTCAGCTTCCACCTGTCAATCTATAATGAATAGAGTGACGGTGAACTACTGGCAGAATGGTCAGTCTAACTCTGGCCAGCTTTAAATTTTCACCGACCGCACCGGCAGTGACAGAGCGCATTACCGTATCAAAACGTCCATCCGCTTCACTGTCCTATTAACAACTAGAACAGGGGTGAGCAACCTTTTGAAACAACGAGTCAATTTAAATTTTACAATTTTTTGGCGGGCCGCACATAGTGACGCTTATTAATAATTTACATAACTTTATTTATAATAAACAATAGAATAAAAAAATATAAAATTTATTAAAAAGTATAGATTTCATTTACAAATTTTAATGCAAAATAAAAAACAAACAAGAAAAAAACAGGAAAACGAATTCACTTGAAACTTTTAAAGAGAAATTTAGCACTGTTTTTTCGATACAAGCTGATCTTCTGAATTATTTTGGTTTAGTATGCACTTACCATTTTATTATAATTAATTTTATAACAATATATTTATAGGGAAAGTCAATAAAATAAATTCAATTTTAGAAATGCTTGGCGGGCCGCATAAACATGTCTACAGGACCGCAAGCGGCCCGCGGGCCGCATGTTGCTCTTCCCTGAACTAGAACGAACAAAATTATACTTTAAAAGGTTAAAATATTTAGAAAATAATATCAGCTTTGCTTAGTTATATATTTGAATACATTTGAGCTTTTTGGGATTTAATTTTTTTTTAAGTTGTGCGTATATTTATTAATTGGAAACCTAGAAATTTGCCAGAGAACCAAAGTCATTGATTTACCTCTTCTAATTAACAAACTTATGTGACAATGGGCTGGTTACCTTTGTCAGCGACAAACGTGTTGGTTAGAAAATCGTTATCGGTGTTCCGACAAACATGACCAGCCCATGCATTGAAGAGAACGAGTGCTAGAGTGAAGACGGTGCATTAGATAAGGTAATCTTAGAACGCTTCGAGTTTGATGGCGCGACGATCTGTACAGGGTGACTAGCAAAAACTGGACGTGTAGGTGTAGGCGAAGAACGAGTTAAGCCTTGGCTCAGCAGTGGACTGCCGCTGATGATGAATTTCCCCAAAGTGAAATTAAATCTGACTATCTATTTATATTTACTAATGTAAAAAAATTAAGTCTGAAACCATGTATAAGGTTTATTTTCCACGTCAACTAAAATAACATTTGGGTTCATAAATAGAGAAATTGTTAAAAAAAAATATGACGTTCAACGCATTATTGATGGGAAATCGACACGTTGAATAGACAGAAACCCTTTTGGTATTGAATGATGAATGAGCGGACAGGGGTTGAAAGATCGATCTACATCTTATGAAGGTATGTAGGATGACAGGTGGGTGATTTCTCCTTCATGAAAGGAACTTATCTTAGAATTTCCAAAAATACGAAACTTGATAGACTCCATACAAAATAATATCATATTTCTATGTTACTGTTTTGATTGTATAAAATTAAATGTATCAATTTTTCAGTAAATTGACACCTTTTCTTTTTATTTTATTGGATAAGAGGGCAAACGAGCAAACGTGTGGCCTGATGGAAAGCAATCAACGCAGCCCATAGAAGTCATACCTTACATACGTTTGTTTCATATATAAATATAGTGTCCTTTAACGCATATAAGACGTGTTACTTGTGCGGACGGCTGCCACGATCAAATAATCATCGCCGTGCAATCACATAGCACTACGCTCGAGAAAAGGATAGCGATATATGTCCATTCTGTGGATAAATTAGAACAACTAGTATGCGAGCGTCTAGTAAAATAATAAGTATCTTGAAATGTTATAACCAGCTTTTAAAATTTTGCAAAAACTTTTTACTACTAATTTATCGCTGCCTTTCATGTTTTTTTATTGAAGCGATAGGAAAACGAGCAAGCGGGTAACCTCGTATGAAGGACTACCGCCGCTCATAAATATAAATATAACTAAGTGCAATACAGATGCGTTGCCCAACTTAGGGTTAGAATATGAATAATGAGGGGAAGGATGAAGTAACAAGGTGAGAAGTCAATAAAGGAAATGGCAAAGAATTGGACTTCTGGATTACTGTACTAACCTCACAAAACGCAGTAACACAGTAAAATGCTACCACTGAAGGCGAATAATCTTTCCACCACTTAAAGCTAATTGAAAAAACCGTGAGTAATATGATAACAAGCTAATCTGTGATTGATAACGCCAAACGTGGGGATTGCGGTAGCTATCCTCAATTCTAAGGCAGGCCAAGAAAAAAAACAGCCAGCTGTGGATTCTTACGACTGTATGATGATGATGATGATTTAATATCCTTCCAGCCGCACAGTTCCACCATCGCACTACGCGCCACAAGAATAGGTTTCATCCTCATCTACCGGATAAATGGCCGTCTACTAACGTGCGATTTAGTCGCAGTTTTTTGTCATAAACTGTGCAAATGTGGAACATTTTACCACCATTGGAGTTCCCACGTGAATATGACGGGATAAACAAACATGACACAAGAGGGTGTGTTTGCTTAAGTTCGACAACGCATCTGCGACGCCTCCAGCATTGTAGATGTCTATCGGCGGTGATGATCTTTTATCACCGAGTTATCCGCATGCTCGTTTGCCTGCCCTGCTATAAAAAAATGAAATAATTTTAAATAAATACAAATTTCATTGCAATATAATTAAATTCAAAAGTGAAACGTGACGTGTTAGAAATTTGAAAAAGACATAAAAGTAATTCATTTAGGCGCTGAAGCAAGTCACACAAATAAATGGCGCGGCAATTCCGTTCCCGTGAAGCTATTGACATCTGAATTCAAGATTCGTTCAATCAATTACACAAGGTGACCTTTTTCTTTATATTTATTTATTTTCCGTACAACAGACAGAGCTGCGTAATCACTTAGCCATAGTAATTGGAATTGTTATTTTAAAGATCTTCTTAAAATATATATAAATTTGAGACATAAATTAGTCAATTTCCAAGTACGACTTAAATACACAACTAAACTACATTTCAAATAAAAAAATGTATCAAGTGAGTACCCTAGTAACTTAAATAACATCAGGTCATACTTTAATAAAAAAATATTTTATTAAAGAATGACCTGATGTTATATGACCCCGGTCATACTTTTGTTAATTCATACATGGAAATCAAATTAGAAACGCTTGGACCGTTCACTGGTTCTCCATTTACTATATTTATAATAACCTTTCCGGGATCTAATCAATCTTATACGTCAATATAAATTTAAAGTATTAATCTTGAATTTGAATTAAAAAAAAACAGTCCAGTAACAGTAACTCTGTATTCACTCCATCAGAAGAACAAAATGTAAATACGGTTTTCTCAATGTCTGCGAGGTAGTTAAATCAAGATGGCTTCCATTTAGCATCGTTATGATAACGAACTGTTGATTTAATAAATGTAATATAGTTGGTATTAGTGGAAACGAAAATTACCTAAATCATGAAATTTATTTAAAACAATACTTGTTATATAAAATAGAAATAATAAATAAATTCATTCACAACCTTGAAATAAAAAAATTGATATCTAAATTAAAAATATTATGTTAATATACTCCAAATTGAATAACTCATTAGTAAAATAAAGAACATATACAATTAATGAGTTTTAAAATAAATAAATTTCTAACCCCATTATCTTTTATAGCAGCAAATAATATATACAAATAAATGAATAGCCGACTATAAAGGCCGGTTATATTTGTAGTTATAATTGGTTGTTTAGTTTAACGAGTTGCTTTAATAAGCTTAAATGTTGTTTTAATTTACAAAATATTGTGGACTATTTTTTTTGTAATGATTACTATTATAGATTTTCTCATTATAATTACAATCAAGCTATATGCTAATGATTTTTTTTATTTTTAACTTAATTTGCTAAGAAAAGTATAACTAAGAATGAGTCAATTTAACTATAACTTTTCTTATAGTCTCTATTAAGAGGAAGACTCTATGTTCTTACTTACTTCGTTAAGATTTTGGCAAAGTAGGTAAGTTTGACTGTCCCTCTTTATAATGGTTCTTCGCAAATTAACACCTGACTCCATCAATTAGCAGTATATATATTTTTTTAAACTGTCACATTATTGTGTTAAAGATAATTAAATAAATGTTATGTCAGAAGTATTCTCCTAAAGATCCATAACCCAAAGCGAAGGACAGGTGAAACCTAGAGAGACCTAAAGAAAATCAAAAAGTTCGCCGACAAAATCGGATAGACTCGGGCACCTAGAGAGGATGGAAGAATATATGTGAAAGCGCTGCCAAAATAGTATGCATGGGATTACAGTTCGGTTATTGTCTAGTCGGTTGCCGCAGATATAAGAGATAGAGATGTGATGATTTGAACTAGCTTCAATCAATTGGTGAGACATCCTATAAGACAAAATATGGGCCAGTTGTTTGTTCCCGCATTGGAGGCAAAATACACTGGATTGCCGAGCCAGCGAAATAAATATTTCCTAAGTAATGTGACGAAAAAGAAAACGTGTTTATACCATATATAAATATTGATTTAGATTTTATGGGTAGTGCCTAAGACATTTTTCTGCCTTTGGCATTGTCACGCTAAGCAGATGAATTGGTGACCGCAAAGTTGAGATCCAGTCAGCTTGCAATAGCCACCATCAATGTTTATGAGTGGCTATGAATTTACGCCTAACTTAATTTACAAATATTTGAGTCGCTATCAACCTTGCCCACGATAAGTAACATACTTGTCCTGACTTATCTCGATTACGAGTGAACCGATCTTTATAGAGCTTTATAGAGGACTTTTTTATGGGATGGGAAGGCAAACGAGAAGGCGTGTCACTTGATGGAAAGCAATCAACTCCGCCTAGAAACGTCCGCAGTGCCATAGGCCGTGCAGAAGTATTGCCGGCATTTAAGAAAAGAGACAGTATGGGAAAAGGGAGGGGAGAGGGGGTTGGACGTCCGGAACTCTACAGCTGACTGGACGAAGCGCGGTAGCTAAGCTGCCACACAGACGCCGGTTTTCTGCGGGAGTGTGGTACTTCCCCGGGCAAGCCAGCCCATTCATGCTACAGACAAATATGCCATTCTTGACAAAGTATTCGTCTGCAGCGTGGCTCTACAACTACATACTCTATAAAGACCAATGCCTAATAAGAGTCCGATGATGGTTATTGTCCTCTCTCGCATATGATCGTAGATCATTCAGTATTTTAATTATTCAATTTGACACTGCTTCCTGCCCACTGGCATTCGATTCCATATTTGCCTCATACAACACCCACGGGAAATAGAATGGCCCATATTCTTTGTAGATGACCAATTGCCTCAGTGGCGGGACTACCGGACGGAGCCAATGGTTACGGGTTCGCTCCCCGCATCGGGATAAATGATACGTAAATTTTTAAGTACCGCCTTTTTATATTTATTCCATGTTAGGTTATCCCGCTCATCCACATTGGACAAGCGTGGTGGGTTAATGTCCGTTCCTCCAGACAATGGTGGACGCAGCCAAGTTTTATTAGGAATATTAAGTAAACAAAAATCTTTAAAATTAGCTGATATAGCTGAAAATGTAATACTTGTTATTCTGAAATCTTCAAGAAATATACAGATTAGGTTCACCATAGTCAACTGGTTTACGTTGGAGAGACTTTGGATGCACAACACGTCAGCCTAAATGAACTCCATTCAATCTTGCCTTGAAGAGAACTCAATTGCACCCCTCAATAAAATAAACTTTCTGAGAAATATTTCAACCTGTACTACTTAAATGAAATTCGTATACTTATATCGTTAAGAAATTAGAATTTATATTTATGTTATATTTTTTTTGATGGGATAGGAAGGCAAACGAGCAGGCGTGTCATTTGATGAAAAGCAATCAACACCGTCCATAGACTTCCGCAGCGCCATAGGCAGTGCGGAAGCGTTGCCGACCTTTAAGGAAAGTGTCATTATAGGAGTGGAAATGGGAGGGGAGAGTGATGGGCCTCCGGGACTCGGCCGCTCACGAAGCGCGGTAGGTAAGCTATCACTCAGACGCCGGTTTTCTGCGGGAATGTGGTACTTCCCCGGGCAAACCAACCACCATTATACCACCTATAGACATCTACGACACCATAGGTATTGAAAAAGCGGTGACGGTTTCTGAGAAATATTTAAACTTGTTTTTTAAAGATTCCAATATAAATATCGGTTCTAAAATCCAGCATATTTACGCTATAAACAAAAATAAATTCATTATAAGAAAACAGGACACCCACGGAGTTGTACTTCGCGTTTTTTCTTCAACCCAGCCACATTACGTAATAACAGAGCTTGTTTCATAATTAGTTGTTTAAATAGCATAATTGTTATTTCTGACGCCGAAAAAATTTTGATTTACTTTTTTTCAATTTTTTAAGGCGTTAAATAAAGTCATTAACAGAAATGATAAAACAGTAGCATGACATTCGTTAAAGCATGACTAATGACGAGCTACTGTTTTACCGTAGAAGCTAGGTAGACCTCTACAAAAAATGGATGGTATCTATTGTTCGTAAGCGCTTGCCAGGTGGACGGGCAAAGGGTTGGTAAAGAGATACCAGACATGTCACATCAATAATGCTGCGACCTTCCACGGCTTGTGAAATTTTAAGTTAAAACTTGAATTTTCGCCGCCTCGATTTGGTTATGTAGGATCTTCTTTTTGTATATTGATTAAATTCATGCGTAAACCATGCTATTTCTGAATTAAAATAAAAGAACTCTTCAATTTTTGCACTACATATAATGATTATTATTTAATATATCATTCATCAATACTTGTGTCGATTATTATTTAATATATCATTCATCAATACTTGTGTCTAACGAATTTTAACGTCAAAAATTTTATATTCACATAATTTTTTTTAAATTAGTTTTAAATAAGTTAGTTTTAAATAAATTGATATAATTGTTATTATTTCATTTAAATACGTATTTATAATGAAAAATTTAAATATATATAATATTATAATATAAAAAATAAATAAAATAATCTTTGTCTAAACAATTATGAACTTTTTCACCGTTCTTAAACAGTTCCAAAAATAACAGAAAGTTCTGTAAAGAAAACAGAATATATGTATTCACTATATGTATAAGTTATTCGCTCGTTTATTTCACGTTAATTCCCAGTTGTCCAGAGTAAAAAGAAATCTTTATAATTCCATAAAACCTTTCAATCTATCATTATTATTGCAATATATCTATCTTAAAAGTGCTGTCAAAGTCAATTTTATTATTTGTAATATTAACTCACATAATAGACAAAAAAAATGAAACACATGAACAAAATAATTTTAGGCATATAAAAATAAAATACAAATTTATCGAGAAATTGAAGACATTTTAATTTTATTCATAAAATATATAGTTTTCTTGTAAAAAAATATGAATAGCTTATAAAGCATACATAAGTCAGTAGAAATAATACGTACTTAACTACTTACCATTAACTTTCAGACAAAAAATATAATTTGTTCTACGTTCACATAATTCATAAATAAATAATTATTGTGCATTAATAACTTTTAATTTTTTAAAACTAATTAAGTTATATTTTGTTTGACAAACAACTCAGTTAAAGTTATCTACGAGAAAGAAATCACTGTGAATTAAATTAAATTTTTTAAAAAATAATTGATAAAACATTTGTACATATATTTAAAATTAAGTAAGCAGCATATACAGCAAATAATTTTCAAACTTTGGTAATTTAATTTTTTCCTGTGCAATAATTAATTATAAAAATCACTTCAATAATTAAAAAAATATTTCATAGACTTTTCTTTATAAACTCACCTAATAATAATTCCAAGATATTTTAATATCAATGCAGTGTCTGTTCACTAAACTTTAAATGTAAAATGACACTTTCACTACACTTAAAAACTTTTTTAACGGCTTCAAACAACTTTTCTTGGGTTTACAAAGTTTTCACAATTTCATACAGCGTTTAATCTCATATTTCATTATTTAACACATCGTTTCAAACATAATTGGAAACGTTTTCTTAAAAATTCATAGGTCGTCTCGTTACCAAGTAACCGCGATACTTTTAAGGTGACAACGTTCGTAAATATAACCGTTCAACACGACACTTCATGAGCAACTAACGTACACAGCATTGCCAGGGTTGGTATTGCACGTGTGTGCGTGGAGCAGCCTTGTCTGTGCAAGTCGTCCGTACAAATGTATTATCAGAGTGTGAGTGATTTCAGACGGTTGTGTCAGTGATTTCGGACGATTCTGCGCCATCCTGATAGTCCAAGATTACGGATGTGTTGGGCGCCGATCACCTCGGAATGGCGATGTGTGCATGCCCGGTATGACTGGGGAAA
Source organism: Baronia brevicornis (assembly GCA_031353405.1). Classification (NCBI taxonomy): domain Eukaryota; kingdom Metazoa; phylum Arthropoda; class Insecta; order Lepidoptera; family Papilionidae; genus Baronia; species Baronia brevicornis. Next base: position 11,512 of record JASFAT010003802.1, read on the forward strand.
AGCGTAGCGTATGTGCTTGTAAGGCGCATGCTTAACTATTTTAAATTATGTCAAGTTAAAGGGAAAAATGTCTTTTAATTAACATTTCTTGTAATATTTATTTCTAAATTTTTCAGTAAATTTAATATTTAAAGTATATAAAAATCAAAAGTCGTGGAATGAAGACTGCGTCTTAACAAATGCGATGTGATATCACTCATGGCTATATGTCGCGATATACGAAGTGTCTGGCAAAAATTACACGCGTGAAATTGCAGATCGAACTAGGTGGTGAGTCTTAGGGGAGGCCTATGTCCACAAGTGAACTACTGCAGACTATTAATGATATGAAGCTATTAAAAGCTAAACTGAAATAAATATAAATGAATTTAAATTGAGATAATATTATGTTAATCATCATTATAAATACACCATTAACAGACCACTAATTGACATTGGCCCCCCTCGAAATTGAGAGGTTGAGGGGGGTTGCAGTTATCCCAACGCTTGGCGCGTGGATTGGGGACGAAGTATAATTTTATTTTTCAGGCAGCTGCTCCTGCCTATTCTCTAGTATTTATTCGATATTAACCATTTGCGTCACCTATGAATTGGCTCTATACCACACCACATAACATACCATCATATATTATTATGTAGAAAAAAATATTTTAAACAAACATTAATACTTTAAACGTATTGCAAAATCGACGACTAAAAACAAAACAAACAGACGAACACACCCTACCGGTGATTTTGGTAAATGAACAATAATCGAATGGTATTGCATAATTGTTGTAAAACTCATGATAATTCTAATAATTATTTCTTAAAAAATATTAAAGATTAATTATTAAAAAAATATATGTTTAAGACATCTAGTTAAATTACTTTATATCCAGACCTTTCGACAAAGATATAAAAGAACTTAAAAAACCTCGTAAACACCATTTCACACAAAGAGCCAACCAAATGTATTCTAACAACACATGTAGATAGGTATCGTTTACTTTTAGTTTTCTGCCAATTTTCTATATTTCGTATTTTATTTAACAGACTTAATTAAAAATTAAAGTAACTCTTCCATGTATAATGAAATAAATGTAATCACACAAAGAGCTATCCAAATATTTGCTAACAACATATGTGTGTAAGTATATCGTTTATATTTTATTTTCTGCCAATTTTCTTTATTTCAAATCTTAATTAAGAGACATAATTAAAAATTAAAACAACTTACATACACATAGAAATGAATTTATTCGAATGACGAGACAATCACTATACACATAATAATATTATGATTTACACTTGATGCAGCACATTAGGGATCCCTGTGTCACAAATAACATTATCAAGACAAAAATGACTAGTACATACATTTAAACACAGAATAAATACATTTAGGTCATGCAAATGTTTGCTCTGCTGCAAGAATCGAGTCCACAACTCCGTGATCTTGACCTTAGCAAGCACTTCGCTTCTATACGGGTGAACACGAATGGAGAACAAAGCAAGTAAATGAAAGATCGACTCCGAAAATAATAGATAAAATGTTGATTTCCAATTGTGAAAAACGTTCAAAACTCGACAATATCGAACAATAAGTAGGTAAACTAAGGACGGCGCCATACCTATTTCTATCTTCACTTAAAATATACGAAAAGTTGTTTGAGTGCAATCGGTTTTGTTAGCATAGAAATAGAACAACTCCATTCGGATCGTTTCCAAACCTCGAGTGGTATTGAGAGACAAAAACCTCTTAAAAGTTTTGAGAAACCTCCGGTGATGCCGTAAAATATAAGCGGATGCTTATATGTTACTTAAAATGTGAATTTTAAAATATATATTAAATATTGTTAATATATATTTATTATTAAATTACTATGTTTTGTGATTCGTAGAGTCGTAAGTATACGTGAAAAAGTGTCTCCCTTGGTCACTCGTGCCCTAAGATATAATACTTTAGCCACGTTAATAAGAAACAGCAAAAAGAGGATGTTGCATACTAAGTTTTCAAACTCAGTATGCAACATTCTTCCAGGGATGGCAGAGGGCACAAGACCTTTTGACTGAAAATCGACGCGATAGCTAAATAACTGACACACTACATATGGAAGGAAGCAGTGTGAGTAACGTATGAGAGGGAAGACTAGTGGCAAGTGATTTTATCTGAACAGCATAATCATCAAGGCATTACAGCAACGGGTGGGCCTTAGCCTGGTTCAGTAAATTTTTCCAGTCGGATCTTCGTTTAACTTTTTCCCTCCAGCCCCTCACACCAATTTTTTAAGTCGTCGCCTTTAAGTCGTCCTCGATTTCATCTAGGCATCTGAGCTTAGGCCTTCCGCAGCTTCTAGGAACATTTGGTTTGCCGTCGAGTAGGCGTTAGGGTACTCTAGCCTCGCCCATCCGTACCACGTGCCCAGCCTAATGAAGGCGTCCAATCTTAATGGTTTCGATGACGTTTGGCTCATTGTATACTCATATAGCTCGTCGTTGTAAAGTATACGCCATCGCCTACAATTACGGGCCTTTATCCTTAGGATCGAGGAAACAAACGAAGAGAGAGAGATTTTATCATCATCATCAGATGAAGGTGAAACTTCAGTCAAGTAACGAATCGCAAATATAAATAAACTACAGAAATCAACAAAACCCACAATACAGCACAATCTCTTTCCTTGAAACACAAACAAATTAAGGCAATCTGAGTCTGGAAAGCCTTAACAGGCTCTCGTACGTACTCGATAGCTATTGTTTAACACGAGTGGATCAATTTGTGCTTAAATCATACCTCACTTATCTGCGCTTTAGTGAGTTTTAAAACGTTCTCGTTATATTGTTTTGCGTGCTTGATTTTTTTGCGAAGTGAAGATTCGATTGTAATCTAAAAAATTTAAAATTTAACCTCTTAAACTACTTGGAAATACCTAATGATATCATTTATAATAGTTGAACAAATAATCACATAAAAATCATTGCACCATACGCACACTTTGTTAATTAATTTTATGTTAATTTTATATTTAAAATATATAAGTTCTTTTCATAGCAGAATATAAGTAAAAATATTCTAATAATAAAATTATTCACATAATTAAAACATTTTTATTATACATATTTAAACTGAGTACTTTGTAAACTTGGTATTAAGAAAACTTTGTAGATAAAAAAAATTATATACTCTGTGAAGACGTATGTAAAATTACTATAAATACTATCTTCTAAATCACCTTACAATTTTACTGTAACTACAATAATTTCTAGAAATAGATAATATTACTAAAAATTTCAACATTATCATCGAAACAATAATTATGTGCATTTCATTTTGGTTTTAAGCTATTTATACCAATATTTTAAAGGACACCAACTTACTTAACATTTTTATGAAATTTTCCTGCGTTTTTTATGTAATAAATTGCTGCTTTTATCAAATTTACTTCAAGTTTAAAAATGAAATCACTAAATGGTTCAGCAATATCTAAAAT